>JAMKCH010004200.1:0-96048 GCA_023653785.1 Ophioderma brevispina
CCTTAACTGCATTTTTTCACTTTTCAAAATCACGGAGCCGACCCTTTTTGTTTTTTTTTGGAAAATTTGCCTCTAGATCGAACAGAAAAATAACGCTACACCTTTTTTGCGTGATCGTCCGGTATGCAATTTTTTTTTTTTCCGAAAATGAGGTTTGGGATATAGGCCTCTAGCCAGTGAAATTTGTTCATTGTTAAGCCAACAAAAAATCAAGTTTTATAGTTCCCAGTTATAGCCCAAAACCTAAATGTAAAATGCTTTTTTTATTTTTACTTAAAAAAAAAAAAAGGGCTTTCCCAGAAATTGCTCAATTGGCTAAATTGCAAGTCCACGACAGTTTGCAAATCATACTTGATTGTCCATTATTAGTTTATAAAACAAAAAATATTGAATTTTGGATCACTTGGATATCGTATAAATTGAAACAGTCTTCATCTTTTTTGTCTTAACATGCAAATCTCCTCAGTAATAAAAGAAAAAACAAAACAAATCAGTTAAATGGCTCCACATTAAATGCATGGGGCCTACTCTTGGCAACAAACTGGAATCCCCTGCTGACGCCAATATTCCATCAACCACTGTCTCCACCACCCATACACCCAACTCCATTGGATCCTGTATTCATCAATTACCTGACTACCCCCAACCATCAACCATCACTCCACACACCATGGAATACTGACTTTGTCCTTGTCAACCACTGATTCAGTATGCATCAACCAGGGGGCAGCAAAACGCTACAAGACTAACTAATATAGGTTAAAACCTAATTTTTTGCACAATTTATTGGCTTACGGTATGGGGTATCTCAGGGATTAACAGTAAAATATGATGAATTGAGGATTAGGAAGGGCTTGTGTATTGCCCAGGCCAGGGAGATTTAGTAACAGAAATTATTTACAGTCCTCATTAACTGCTGTTTTTCTCAACCTTACTTAACTTTGAAGAAAATGAATTTTCTTTCTTCCATTTGACATCTCCCCATTTTTCATTATCCAAAAATTGTAGAAGTAACACTACATCCTCTGTTGACCTGATATATATTGTCAGAATGGTCAGAGTTATTAAACCCTTATCTATGTTTTAAAGCTAATTGCATTTACAGAGACTTCCCTTCCCTGTCAGCCACCAACTCACCAACAAACAAAACCATTTAATAAAGTAAACATCCACCTGTCCCACCAGTATTATTCACTGAAGCCTGTCAAACCAAAGTACTTTTTTACACAAAATTTTGTCATACGGATCTCCTGCACCTTGGTCTTTTTTTTTTTCAATTTTGGCTTTCTGGCTTGCTTATACTCGATTCATTGATATGTGACCCCGTACCATTTTGCAGAGGTGAAAAATTGCTAATGAGGCGTCAGGGACTTCTTCTGTTAATCATGTTATTGTGAGGAAGGTCAAGGCCTGAATACACTATGGTGCATTTCCATACATGAATGAATTGTCTTATTGCAGTGGTGAGTGGGTTATATAACCGGAGTGTCCTCCAAAATACTCCGGTGTGTCACGTGCATTTGAATTCCCTTTCAAATTATAAATTCCCCTCTCCGACTGAATTGAATGGTCCAAAACTCCAGGGGGACAACCGTATCAACGCGAATCGACGATAATAAACTGTACCGGGGGGGGGGAACATGATTTGAGGCCCAAAATGGGGTCTCCGAAACTAAGGTTGTCATAAAATTAATAAAATAAGCTGCGATCTGCCTCAATTCCCTCAGCTACTTTTTGAGGGGGTTTTGGAAGAAAAGTTTGGTAGACTGTGGGCCTTGGACATGAAAAGTAGGGTCTCTGGAAATGTCCGAAAATGGGGGTCACTGGAAACCCCTGGAACTGAAAAGAAAGAGCCGAAAATGAGGACTTATAAGTGGTACATAACCCATACTTCCCTCCCAATGTGAGAACTCCCCCCCCCCCCAACCTGTACTTAATTGTTTTGCTGTGATAACCCACATTTTTGAAACATTTTTAATTTTTATGTACCACATTTTTACCATTAACATTTTAATTTCCAATTCACACACCAAGCACTGCACACATCACACAACACACCACAATGTACACTACACAGATAGTTCATAATATGAAAGTGGCATTCAACGGAAAAAAAGAATAATGTACTTAGTTTGTCATACCAAGAAAACTTTCTAATTTAAGAGGTAACATACCCCATGTGTGACAATCATGTTTCTTGCCTACTATATAATACTAGTGTAATTACTAGGGCATTGGCATATGAAAGAACTGCAGAGGGTCAGGGTCACTCTAGCCAAAACATAAACATCCGGCCTACACATAAGCACATGTGGTGTATATCTAATTACTGACCTTGATGTCCACAAATGGTTCCCTGTTTCTTGGTAGATACCTTACTAACAATGCATGCAAAGAAGAGTCGCCTGACAACTACAGGAACCAAGAGTATTGACTATGATTTAGTCTAACAGAAATGTTTTTTACAAGTGTTACACTTGTGTACACTTTCTGTGCGTTTTTTGATAGTTGTTATGCCCTGCTTCTTTCGTGTTAATGTATTCCAAGGGTGTGAGGTTTTTTGGCCCTATAGAGACCTTTTTGCTCACTCCTCCATAATATCGTTTTTTGTTTTCATACTGTGGATTAATGGGAATAAAGTTTGATAACCTATTGATCTAATCACCCAGCACTCTATTATAGCCTTACTTACTTCGTAGCCAAAAACCTAAATCCCATTATTCCATGGCATCAGTACAATATGTCCAACATCTTTATCCATTTATTCCCAAACATTGCAAATGCAAGTTAGACTATATCCCATCCACACAGAACACCATGATTATGTTTGGTTTTGAATCAATAAATTGGACTTACAGTCATGCTCACGCGGTCCATGCTTTTTATGAAAATATGTAATCTGGTCAAAAATAGGTTCATTTAGGTATCAATGTGCAACTGTTTAAAGAGAACCATCAGAAGTAAGAATAGTACATGGGTACATTTTGAACACTAAAGCGTGAAGTCCCGAAATAGGGTATATATCATAGGTAAGGAAACAACAAAAAACTAAGTCTAAATTAGGGTAAAGTTAGGTACATTGAAGGGAAGGAACAAGTTGGATTTTTTGTAAGTTTCCAAATATGTATAATTGGTACAAATAGGTATGTTTCCTTTTCAGGACTGTGGAGTAGTTACATTTTAGGTACATTAAGCATGTACCTAAAATGTACCTATACTGCAATAGTATAGATTATGTACATTTCCAGGTACATTCTAGGTATATTTAATGTACCTATTTTTTTGCCAGGGAAATACTGAATTGACCTCTTCTGACCCAACCCCAATTTTGGTTTCGATGTGTTGTCTCCATTCCAAACCGCGATGGCATGCGACCCAACATCATATTTGAGGCAATAACGAAGAATAGACACCCCGTACGACTGTGCAAAAACAAATAAAATATTACGCAATTCCACAAGGCATCCCCAGCCTGCAATTTTGAAGATGGCCGACCAAGTTTTGCCTCTCTGGTACTGCGTCTGCAGCATCCTCGGAATGGGAGCTGCAGTTCATGCAGCAAGTGCTTGATGCATTGCCTATAATCAAGTGGTCGTTTTACGAAGCCAACCTGGGTTGTGGAAAAAAACCCAGCAGCTGGGGTAGTGGGCCCATCCAGCCCATTTGTGACGACGATATGTTGTAGCTTTATTAATTTTCTCCATTTGGTTATCATCTTTCCTTTTGGGTTCCATCTGTAAACGAAAATGAAGACTCATGATTGATTAGCATAGGAAATTTGGTAGTTTGCTGCTCTCTCGGCAAACTATACGTACTGAGCTCAATCTAACTTCCGATAATCAAATTTGCAGTGTGTGAGCGGAATCAAATCAACCCAGTTACTTTTATATGCTTGCGGCTTGAGTTATGAAGTACACCTATGAAAAGTAACTTTGTCACAAAAAGACTTTTCTGTAAGATGCTCTATATAGGGCATTGCATATATCCTACCAAAAGAATAAGGAACCAATCAGTTTTTAATTACTAATCCGACCATATAATGTTTTTTTTTTTCCATGACGTAGGGCCCTATATGTCCAATGAGAGTATTTATATGTACTGAAAGTGCCATTAATTGAATTAACAGACTTTGACCTGATTTAATTTTGTTGACAAATTAAGACAAATTGTGACAAAATAAGAGTAAGAAGGCCAAAATTGGCTTACAGTCATGACAGTTGGTTAATTTAGTTGTAGCAACGAAACTGATTCCTTTTCTTGGGCTGCCAGCGTAGCAGGGAGGACAACTATGCATCCATTTTGGGCAGATTTAGGTATATCATGGACATTATTTTGGGTCACGGTATCAAGATAAACCTTTATGTCATTTCAAATGACACTTTGAGGTCCTTGGATATTCCATATAGAGCTGGACCGAAAGTACTGAGGTTGTGCCAAAAGTGTTGTATTACAATTTAACAAGAACCCTAAAACTGAAATACTGAAATCAAGGTATAAGACAAATATCGCCAACCGATATCAGCATCTTCAGGAATTCACTTCCGTTTTGTCGCAAAAAAGGTTATGTAATGAAATTACTACTTCTCGATGAGGAGGCTACCTTATTTATTCATTTTTAAGTATTCTTACGTGACATAATAGTGCTAATCACACGCACTACAGGACCGGATTGTACAGGATGTTGGTACAGGAGCCATGTGAAAAGATAACACTACTGTCATTATTTTTGACATGTGCAATTTGAAAGATATCAATCAATTCATCATTCTCAGAAAAAAAGATCATATACAGGTGATTAAAATGGAACCTAATTTGAGTTTATTCTATCACAATTGAATACTTTTTAACATGTTTGTAACATATTTGTAAAGCTAGTACTTAACCAATCTCACTGAAAAAATGGTGTCCAAATCCTTTACCGTTCAAAACTTATAAGCATTTATGTACGAGAGTTATTTTCCCTTCCGTCCACGGATTGCAATTCGCTTTTGACAAACTCATACACTTCTCCGTACTAAACACCACGTCAAGTCATTGACAAAACAACTGGTGCATGAACTATCAATACTAATGCTAATCATTAAAATTCAGAAAACAGGCAAACATACAAAATAAGTGAACAAACAAATAAAATCACTTTTATGTGATAATACGCAATGTCAAAAGTTCATCCATCATTTGCTTTATCAATAACTTGATGTGGTAATCAGCGTCGAGCAGTGCATGAGTTTGCAACATCGAGCTGCAATCCGTGGACAGAAGGAAAAACCTTTATCAGTACATAATTAGGCTCATAAGTTTTGAATGGTATAAGATTTTGATACCATTTTTTCAGACAACATCAGGTTAAGTACAAGCTTTATAAATATGTACAAAAGATTTTTAAAATGTTTTCATTTTGATAAAAATTAGCCTCAAAATAGGGTCCAGGTTTTTTTTTGACTCACCCTGTAAAGGACAAATAAATGGTTTTAAGAAAGCTTAAGAAATCTGGAGAACCATTACATGTTCTACGGGCTGGTATAGAGAACAAATAAAGGTTCCATACTAGTGAAGAACCCTTTTGGAACCCTTTTTTCTCGGAGTGCAAGCAGTTCAGAATCAGCAATTACAATCTGCAGAACACAGAATGCAGAATAAAGGCTTAATGTTAATGGGTATTTATAGACCCATGAAGCAGAATATTAAATTATGTATTGTATGATCACAAACGTAATGAGATAGAGTAAAGGAACTTATTTCTGTGGTCAAGTGAATAAATGTTTGCAGTTTGAGGTCAAAATAAGAAGTATAAAGAGTGTAATGGAACATATATGAAAAGTGGTGGTACACTGAATTGCAGAAAACAATTAGACATGATATGTGCCCTTGCAAGGACATGTACCCTGCTGGGTGCCATTTTCCCAAATAGGTTATCATTCCAATAGGCACTAATATCAAGTCATCTGTGCAAGTTGCAGAGCAGTGCTATCTTGCATAAAGGAGATATGACTTTTTAAAAATGTTTGTAAATTATATACCAGCAGTGCCCCCTTAATGCGGTTTGACATCAAACATGTTATCATCAGCATAGACACTCACTAATGCAAAACCATCTGTGCAAGTACCAGCATCGTGTTACCTTGCATATCATCAGAAATGAATTTTTGAAGATTTTTGCAGTTTTACTACTAGTACTGCCCCCTTAAAGGGACACTGTAAGATTTCAAGAAAGATACAACCTCAATTTTCTGACTTTGATTTTTGCCTATTTGTAATATTTACCAAGGTGCTAACTCACGCCTGGATCATTAAAGCCAAATTCACTCATTTTATGTAAAAAAGGTACATTTCTGAAGTAAGTGTCGTTAACGACGCATAATTCCAATAGGTTGATATATATGTATCTGAATAATAAAAAAAATGCTTATAGAATTAAAAAAGTTTTAGAAATAACTGAAACTTTCAGCATGGGCATAGTTTGAGATCTCCTACGGATGAAGAGGCAAAATAAAACACTTTATGGTCAGAGCCAAATCTCATGGTGTGCCTTTTTATTAAATGACCTTTAACCCCAAATGTTATTATTCTAATTGGCTCCTACTAATGTCAAGTCATCTGTGCAAGTTGCAGAGTAGTGGTATCTTGCATAAAGCATGTATGATTTTTTGAAGATTTCTGTAAATTATACCGGTAGTGCCCCCTTAATGTAGATTGACCTCAAATCGTTAACATCAGCATAGACACCAACTAATATGAAGTCATCTGTGCAAGTATTAACATCGCGATACCTTACGTAAAGTAGATATTAATTTTTGGAAGATTTTTGTAATTTTTACCGGTAGTGCCCCCTTAATGACCTTTGACCTCAAATACGTTAACATCAGCATAGACACCCACTAATGTTAAGTCATTTATAGTAAGTACCAGCATTGTGATATATTTCATAGCAGATATGAATTTTGGAAGTGTAACATAATTTTGTGTATTTTGACCGTTGACCCGTAAGCTTGGGTCATACGACAAAGTCATCATTGACTTTTTTTAAGTGTTGACCAAGGTCTACAAGATGACAGTATTAGTTTTGTGATTTGAGCTTATTCTAATTTTTTTACATGATTAACGTTTTTGAGTCCTATGACCCCAGATTGACCTTTTGACCCATAACTCTGTAAAGGGTCTCAAGTCAATTTATATGCATAAGTCACATTATCATGTTACATAATCTGTAGAAGTAGGGATTTGAAATGTAACATAATTTTGTGTACTTTCACATTTGACCCCTTCAGCTTGGGTCATATGACAAATAGTCCGGGCTAAAAATGAGCTAGGTATCACCTGGAAGGAAAGTTTATCTCATGTGGTTTTTCTAGATCAGAATTTTATGAGGAATAAGAATATGTTAGGTAAAAAGGCCGAATCCTGAATTTTTTTTTTTTTTTTTTTTTTTTTATTAAATGACCTTTAACCCCAAATGTTATTATTCTAATTGGCTCCTACTAATGTCAAGTCATCTGTGCAAGTTGCAGAGTAGTGGTATCTTGCATAAAGCATGTATGATTTTTTGAAGATTTCTGTAAATTATACCGGTAGTGCCCCCTTAATGTAGATTGACCTCAAATCGTTAACATCAGCATAGACACCAACTAATATGAAGTCATCTGTGCAAGTATTAACATCGCGATACCTTACGTAAAGTAGATATTAATTTTTGGAAGATTTTTGTAATTTTTACGGGTAGTGCCCCCTTAATGACCTTTGACCTCAAATATGTTAACATCAGCATAGACACCCACTAATGTTAAGTCATTTTTAGTAAGTACCAGCATTGTGATGTATTTCATAGCAGATATGAATTTTGGAAGTGTAACATAATTTTGTGTATTTTGACCTTTGACCCCGTAAGCTTGGGTCATACGACAGTCATCATTGACTTTTTTTAAGTGTTGACCAAGGTCTACAAGATGACAGTATTAGTTTTGTGATTTGAGCTTATTCTAATTTTTTTACATGATTAACGTTTTGGAGTCCTATGACCCCAGATTGACCTTTTGACCCATAACTCTGTAAAGGGTCTCAAGTCAATTTATATGCATAAGTCACATTATCATGTTACATAATCTGTAGAAGTAGGGATTTGAAATGTAACATAATTTTGTGTACTTTCACATTTGACCCCTTCAGCTTGGGTCATATGACAAAATTATCATGAACTTTGAGTGTTGACAAAGGTCTATAAGATGACAGTATTAGTTTTGAGATTTGCACTTATTCTAATTTTTTTGACCCCTGTGACCCCAGATTGACCTTCTGACCCATAACTTTTGTAGAAAGTCTGAATTCATATGCATAAATCACATGATCATGTTACTAGTGATTTGAAGTGTAATGTAATTTGAAGTATCTTGACCTTTAACACTAGTGCTGGGCTATACAGGGTGAAAAAAATTGTGATGTTTCAGATCCCAGAGAGGAAAATCTCATTAGATGCAGCTTGTGCTCCTGAGCATTTTGACACCTTTTTCAACGAAATCGGACAAAAATTGAGGGGGTGCTGGCCAAAAAACGATTTGGGATGGGGGTCAATGACCCCCACCCATTTTCATCTAAATTTGCATATCTCCGCTTCTGTGTAACCTATTTAAATAATTTTGGTGTCAATTACCATGTTTTTGACTACAAGGAATTCATTTTTACCATTTAAAACCGTATTAATTACTTTTTTAGTGTCTAAAATGTGTTATTTTGCCATTTTTGCCCATATTTTGAACAGTTACGAGTATGGTGGTTCTTATTTTGTAAAACTGTCAAATACCAAGTTTCCATCCCTTAAAATGGTCCAGTTTGATGAAAAACTGACCCTGTAAAATTTTTAAAAATATTGAACAATGTCAAGAGGTACTGAGCTTTGGAGCCTCAAATTTGGTATTGGTATACCCCTATATGTACCCCACCCTAGTATTTTAGAGCATTTATAGCCATATTTGGAAAAGTGTAAAACAACAATAGAGGTAAATAGATGTCATGTATCTTTTGGATTATGTTAAAGTGTTTGGTGTTGGTTTAATTTCAAAGACTGAGCATTAATTAGTAGAAATTCTATTTTGAAAAAAGACCCTTAAAATCAGCTCAAAAATACCTGAAAACTCAGTGTTGGGTTAATTGTAAAACAAAACAAGGTATCTTTAGTTGAAAATACTTTAAACTAGTTATTGTTAATGCCATTACAAAGATTGAGCATCAGGAGACATTCTATTCTAAAAATAGACCCCCTCATTTAACAGCTCGAAAACGCCTCATGGCTTGACCAGCAGGATTGTAATCACGGCACAAATTGCCATGTTTGGTTGGTTTAAAACAATAATGGAAGTGAATACAAGACATGTTTCATTATACATATGTTAAACTAGTTACTGTCTATGTAATTACAAAGAATGAGCATCAGAAGATGCTGTATTTTGAAAATAGAATAGACCCCTTTATAACTGCTCTAAAAATGCATGAAAGCTGTTTTAAGCAGTAATTATGTAAAATACTATAAAAACAGGTATTTTGTGAGAAATTAGGACCCTCAGACATAAACATTTTCAGCCTGGTTCACACCTTTTGCATCCAGTCCAATCAGCACTTCCTTGACATTTCAGTTTATGTGGTCATCATTATGTAATAGTTCACTTTTGAAGAAGGAAGTTGACACTTAGGGTATAAACTGCAGTGGTATTGAACTGAAAACAAATTTGGCCAAAATGATATTTCCCCCTCATTTGTCTCCTTTCAAAAATTTTACAATTCAACAATGAGCTCTTTGATGAAGTTCATTCAATATATGTGATAAAGGCAATCATTTCGGCAACCATTTCAAGGCAATCATTTCTGCATGAATGATCACTTTTGTACAAGTTGCCAATAAAATGGACATTCATTGTCCAGAGATCCTTCACATAATGGGGAAGTACAAGGGATTATTTAAAGGCTTTTAGACTAATTTTGTGCATCATGTTCGATCTGTGTATTGTTAGTTGCTACACCATAAAATCAGTGCAAATACCGATGAATAGGAATTTTTGCTTATTGATTGACATGAGGATGAATGAAAGAGTAGTAGTGGTCCGCTCTGGGAGGGGAAAACTAGGAACGAAGATTGCAGTTCAGTGGAAAAAGCTGGGTTTGTTTGTTTGATCATAATGGGTTAAAAATAAAAATAAACCTTTCATGGTTTTGACCCACGATTAGTTCAAGAAAAAAACTGGAGGAGAAACGAAAAACAAAAAAACCTATCAACTACACTCTTTAACTATGGGAACTAAGTGATGCAAGACCATGTCGCGTATATGTGGAGGGTTTGGGATCAAGCTTAGTATACACATTTGCAATTCAGTACTGATTCCAGTGAAATGCATATAGTACTTCATTATTTAATTTGCAAGAGGACAAAGAAAGGAACATATTGGAATAATCCTCATTAATATCTGTTATGGATGACGGTGAAAAAAAGAAGAACAAGAAAAACAAGTATGGAAGAGAAAAAGGCCCGGGTCTTGTACCATTGCTTATAATGTGCCAATAAGATTGTAAATTTTCTGCATCATAAGACACAATTTTATAAGACTCCTTTAAAAATGCTGTTGTTCTTTCTGTTTTTCCCATCATTTAAAATGTCAATAATCAATATCATTGTGTTTAAATTGTAACAGATCATACAGGAAGGGACCCATTGGAGACACATTCTGTATAGCTTGCCAAGCATGATAGAAAGAAAAAAAAACATTGAATATTACTACAAAATGGATGGAGAAAATAGGAAAGGAACAAGAAGAAAATAATACAAAACAATAACAACAGAACAAAATCAACTTACTATGCCACAACCCTCTAGATGACTTCTCAGCATTGTATAGGGATTCTGTCACTGCACCTGTTGCAGGGCAATAGCTGCCCATGGCAAGGCACTTTCTGTGTAAGTGGGATGTTGGTCTGGATTGCCTGATGTTATCTTCCTTGTGGCCATCATTTGCAGCTCCTCACATGATCATGGTCCTATGTGGACCACGCCAAGACCCATAGCCTTGAAATGGGGGTGGGTTTTAAAAGTGTGATTCTCAAACCCCCCTTCCATTTCCTTCTTGCCATATGTTCTGAAATCAAAAAGAAAATTACAAAGATTATTCATATATTTTATTATGAGTGTTTGTAACATTATTGAAAATCTTTATAATGTAGGGTACATATGTGTGTAAGTTCATTTTCATCATCTGTAATGTAATAAAAGAAAAAAATATGTTGGCTTTAACCCTCATGTATAACCAAGGAGGGTCTGTTGCAATGCAATCCCCCCTCGGAGTTTTCTCCCCATGCCAAAAAAAAAAAATGCCAGCTTATAGCTATACAGTAAAACAATTTTAGGTAATCATTTTTTACATCCTTTGCACATATTTTAGTGAAAAACTCGGACCTGTACCTTACCGGGAGTAGGGTTAGGGTAAGCTGCCAAAGTTGAGGTGAAGCCTATCATACTTACTGGGACTGTGTTAAATTGGTACCCAATATAAATGTCTTAGGCGACACAAAAAACCAAAACAACTGAAACCCCAAAAACAAAAACCTGTTGTTTTTTTACGGGCGAGTGGACCTTCAAGTAGGGTTGGTCGGGTGGTCGGGCGAATTTTTGTTTTCCTTTCTACAGGTCAAAATTGGCCTAAAATAGCTTCAAACTGCCAAAATCAGGAAAATGAAACTTGCCAATGGCAGTATTGACAGATTGCATCAATGTTAACATTTTTGGACCATGTCCCCACCCTATACCAGACCCAGAGGAAGACCCTGGGGTACATGAATGCCATGGGCAGTAGTGACTTGTGGTCTCCTCCCAATTTGGACCAAGTTTGGCTTGCAGTGAGAAATACAAAATGTTTACCTTTTTGTGCAATGTTGACCTTTAGTTGGACAGGTCCCCCCACTCAGCCACCACCCAGGGGAAGGACAATGGGGCATGAATGACAGGGCAGCAGTGATTGTGGTCTCCTACCAATGTGACTAAGTTGGCTGCAGTAGCTTATCCAGAAAGGAAAAAAAATGTGGCAACAAAATGTGGACCTTTTTGGACACACACCGCTAAATACACCGTACACAGCTGCAGAGCTAGTACACAACAGACATCAGCATTTTCTAGAAGCCGGATTTTTGCTACGCAATCTTGTCTAGGAAAAATTAGCCAAAATTATATAAATTTTGGCTAAAAACTGACTGAATTTCACATGATTTTGGAAAAACTAAAAACAACAAAAAACAGGAAAAAACAAATTCTGCAAAACCGAAAAAATGGGCCGGTCAGGCAAAGTAAAACAGGTTTTTTTATTCGTCTAAGTTTCCATGTCATTGAGCTAAAACTTCCTTTTAAGTTAAATTGTGATTTTCTTTATTATTTGGGCCAAAAATCATTTAAAAATGGTCGGTTTGTGCGTTTAGTTTTAGTCAAAATCACATTTTCCCTAGATATTTTGTACACAAAAGGATTTCACCAATTTTTGAGGGGTGCCAATGATTATGATGTAATAGAAGCAAGATGCTGGGAAATGTTGTTGTGTACTTACTTTGGTTGCAAACTGGAGAGAGGAGGTCCTAGCTATCCATGGATACCAAAAATCAAGTCATGGGGGAGGTCGGTATGGAAAATCTATGGGGGAGTTGCAACAACCCCCTGGTTAAGATGTGTACAAAAATAGCTTGATTAGATGAGGTTTAAAAAATTGTAATTTCTCATTTGGCAGAAAAAAAATCTGCAATGAAAATGGTTGTAAGGATAGTTGAGATAAGTTACATTGTGATTAAATAAACAAGGCATGTGGAAAAAATACTGTGCAGGACTACGCAGAGAGACGCAGGAAGGACTAGTGCAGTTGACTTTAATCCTGGCAAGCCCCGTGTTCATAGACTTTCAAAGTTGCAAATAGATGAATAAACAAAAAAATAAATAAAACAAAACAAAACACAGAAAACAGCAGACATAAAGATATATGTCACTTGTTAAAAGTCTTAATCTTGATATGTTGAAAAGGCGATAATGCCTTGCAAGTAAATTCTGAAATTCCCTCGGAAACTTTGAATGGGAACTCCATGCAATTAGTTTCTTGTTATGAATCCAAGATCACAAAGAAATGGTTTAGTTAATTGTGTGTGAACCGAAGTGTGAACTGTCGTGTGCGTGAAGTAAGTTGTGTTAGGAAGGTGATAGAAATGTTTTTGCCTATCATTTTACACAACAACTACAGCGGCAGCATTTTTACCAAAGTCCATGATTGCGTGTACTGTCGCCTAAGTACAGTCCGGTTTGCAATTTCACAGATCGGTATATAGTGCTTACTGTAACTGCAGCCGCTTTAGAGTGTTACTACTCCATGAAGGATTTAACTTATTCTTTTGCAGGAGCTTAACTGAGCTAATAATGATGGTGATAGCTAAATTCTTCATAAAAAATTTTTTCAGATGATAAGTGTCAACTTTTCTTCTCCGTGTTGGAAATAATACAACAAGACTTAATGAAATTGAATTTTTGTGTAATGTTCTCGGAAATTTTTTAAAACTTAAGGTATGGACACAGACTTAAAAAGGACTCTAATGCCAGGTTGTAAGCTCGCCAGCAAAAGAAGAAAAAAAATAAATCAAACAGGTATGAAATACTCTTGATCAACTGTATAAAAAAAGGGTATACAGAAACACCAAGTACATGGCAAGTTCCTGTTAATTATGCAAAGTAATTTGGCATTCATTGTAACTATTAACCTACCTACAGGTAGCTATAGCTAGTTTTGTGTCACCTGAACAGAAGGTTTAGGGGGCACTTACCAGTCTTGAATCGTGTGCTGTTGTGTTTGGGTGTGTGGGTGTGGTTGTGTGTGTGTGTTTGGAAGTGCTCTATTTCGAACCACAGGCCCAATTGTCACCACAACTTGGTCAAAGATGCAATATGGGAACCCTAGAATGTTGATGAGGTTCGTAGACCAGGTGCCAGCAGCTCAGCTAGTGGACAGAAACCAATTCTATGTGAATAGCAAAGGCCCCCAACATGTCCATGTATGAAATGGGAGTCTGCGGGTACCTGCTGTAGGTGTGGCCAGGAGGGCAAGAAAAAGGGACCTCAAAATTGAGCTAGATAGCTGGGTAAAGTAAACCTATGAACCTATTGCAAAATGTTCGCTCACAGGATTGTAATCGTCATGCCAGGACTTTTTCAGTGGTGGGGTGGGAGTTACTTGTGTCCGCCAGACCAAATAACTCCAATCCCAAAATTGAGCTAGATTAGGTGGTGTGGAACCTGATGAAACCTATCGCAAAATGTTGGGCATAGTCACAGATATCATGAGATGGCTAGTGCCAGACATTTCAGGGTGGTTTTGCCCGCCAGGACCCCCCCCCCTCAAATAACCCCACCCCAAAAATTGAGCTTGATTAGGTGGTGGAGCAACCAGACAGAACCTCTGGCAATATGTTGGGCATAGTCCCAGGTATCATTAATGGGTAATGCCAGATGTTTTCAGTGGTGGGGTGTTGCCTGTCCGACCTGCCCCCCAAATAACCCTAGCGCCAAAATTGAGCCAGACTAGGCGTTGCAGCAACCTGATGAAATTATTGCAAAAAATGTTGGGCATAGTCCCAGATATCATGAATGGGCAGCTCCAGACTTTTTCAGTGGTGAGGGCTTAACCTTCACATTCTTTTTTTTTAATTCACAGACACTAATTTGGGTTTTAATCAAGACGCAACTTGTTAAAGCAGTTCAAGAAGTAGATGTGATGTAGAAACTGTTTTGAATGGTTTGTGTTGATCCCCAATTGCTATCTTGCAAAGTTTCCCAAAGTCGGGTTATTTTACACAAAAATGTTGTCATTCTTGCAATACGTACAATCATCCGCTTGTGTGAGCTACTCCCCATATTTGTACCCCATTATTTTCTGATAATCTTGTCTAAAATGATTATGCTAGTTTACTAAAATTTGCACTCAAAATATTTCAAAATCAGTCATATCGGGTTGGTGAGTGCACTCCAAAATCATTGACTTTTGATATAATCAATGTCATGTAGGTTCTGGTATTTTTTATTTTATTATTTCAATGCGATCACCCAAGCTACCAGATAGTACAGTGCAGCGGCAGAGCACCAGCAGCGTTGGACGTAAGCTATTTTTAATGCGTAGCAAAATTAGCTGAAGCCAATTATTTTGTTATTATCTTTGTATACTTCAGTGTGTAATCATGCGTACATAAAACGACACTACACATTTCTAAAATTGTATAGCAAATTCATGGTGGGAAAAAGTGGGGAATATAGGAAGCTCCTTCCCGGGAAATTTGACCATTTGGAGGGAAATTTTGACCTTTCATAAAGAAATACTTAAGAAATGGTGGGAAATCCATGGGAAATGTGATATCTTCTGGGAAAATATACATTGTTTTCCAGCTGAGACAAATGGTCAATGAAGAGGAGCATTTTGCATCCGCAACAGCAGTACGTCCAACGCTGAGCACCAGACTCATAAAACATTGATCACTGGTTTCAATCCCAGTGAGAAATATTTTGATGTTCTATATAGTCCGAAAATGTGAAATTTTTATAATGTAATAAAACACATGTCGCTCGTACCCAGTAAACAAAAAAGCAAACCACCACAACATCAAACATGGGGGGGGGGGGCTATACATCTCTGTAATCAAATAGCTGATAATTAATTATTCCCTTCTACTATATATACATGCCTTTGTAATCTGGGTTGTAATACCAACCTCAAAATAATGTCAGAAACGTATTCTGAATCCTCTCCTTCATTGAAGGTAATTGTCTTCTCCCCCAAACCTTGCTGCGAGTTCAGCCTTGCAGGTACAGCTTGGAAGTTCTACTTCGTCAGTCTCAGCAAGAAGAATCAGTATACAGGTAAATGTTTCTGTATAAAAGTGTGTACAGGAAAAAAAGAATTATGACAAGTTTAATCATGAACAAAAAATATTATTATCAAGCAGCATCCGAAAACAATGCATAAATGTCACTTCCAATCACTGGATTGCTTTTACTCTGCATTCTGTGTGCAGAACAGTATCTAAAAATAGGGGGCTATCGGTACTGGATGTCTTGCACAAAAAAGGTGTCTTTGGGTATCAAAGTGTGAAAAAAGGAGGGTCATTCAGTAATAGTAACAAAACTTTTTTTAAAAAGGAGGGTCATTCAGTAATAGTAACAAAACTTTTTTTAAAAAGGAGGGTCATTGGGTACTGGCTCCGGTACTGGCTAAAGGTGGCAATGGAACTGGTTCTCTCATGAAATTCAAGTAGTTGTGCAACAAACAGGGGTCAGTGAGTATCATCTATGAAAAAGGGTGCCATCGGGTACTAGATGAAAAAAAGGGTCATTGGGTACCAGATTAAAAAAAAAAACCTGGGTCATTTGGCATCAGGATGGGCAATGCAGGTGCCCCCCAGTAATTGTAATCAAACTTGAGAATGAGGCACACCTTTGAAGGAACAACAAACACAACGTCAACTTTAAACCTAACCCCCCAGCACTAACCCTTTAGTCCTTACATTACCCTTAGACTAAATGGATATTACACCTATTTCAAATGTACCAATGCCATATCAGCAGAACCCATGTTTTTGATGTCTTGGTGTCATACATGTATGGGTACCCCATCACTAGTACTTCCAGTCTTCCACTTTCAAAGTCAAGTCATTTTCATGCTTATCAATAGCCATCCAACGAATGGCCTGTCATTGATGCTCACAACAATTCCAAGCTGCCTGTGATTCATTCCTTTCAGAGATTTATCACTTTTCAAACTTCTCTAATGTTTGGTACACATCACATAACACAACGTATCAGGTAAGCCTCATCTTTCCCACTAACACCTATAATTTTCTGAAAATTAGGTATAACACCCAAATACAACTCTGTTTATTGTACATGTATACTTACTCTTGGCTTTCTTTCTGTGGTACCAGTACGACCAGTTTGTCTGCCTCTACTGCTGGAACGCTGTAGAAAGAGGATGATTCAATACATGTACATTAAATCTCCCACATTTATTTGAAATGAATGTTTGTAATACGGATGTTTCATTAGATATATTTTAAGGAACGATTCAGGTCATAACCAACAATTTCAATGATGTCATCCTAAATTCCATACATGTATTTTGTTTAAATCTTTTCATTGTAGTGCTCATCAACAAAATACTTATTGTAAAATATATCATGTCATAGTACCTGTTGGCAAGGGGACAGCTGTTTTCAATACACTACTAAATAAATATAGGAGTTTTCAATACACTACTAAATAAATAGTTATTTTGACCAGCAGGGTTAGCGCTGGAGTGTGTTCGGGGTCCCTGGACTCTCTTTTGGCAGAATGGACCCTGAAAATTTGATTTTGTTGATGTTTCGGGGTCCAATTTTGTATAAATTACACCATTTTACTACATTCTCCCTACTTTGCGCTTAACCTTGAACAACCATTCTGGACCCCAACATTTTGGAGTCACCGCTAACCCTGTTCACCAGTCACCAATTCACTGAGAAGAGTTGACCTCTTGGTCTTTATGGAAATTTGCCATAAGGCCAATAAAAAAACAAGTTTGTCTCAGAAGAAACCTGAGAAAAAGCTAAGGCAAATGCTTTTTTTTTTCTTTTTACTTAAAAGGTATGGGGTCTTTTTTTTTTTTTGCATATTGAACTAAAGAGCACAGAAGAAAACTATGGTCTATATACATGTATATGGTACTTTTTATGAAATACTTTTATATACATAAAATGAATCCCCAGTATTTCAAAAACTTGAACATTGTGAGTGTTTTATGTTTAAATGTTATCCTGAATTTATGTACTTTCCTCCTTTTTTCTAATTTTTTCCCAAAAACTGAAGAAAAAAAATTATGCACTAAAATGCAAGTTTTAAAGCTTAAGCGCGCAGTCTTCTGAGACAAACTTGTTTTTTTTATTGGCCTAACCTTGTTTGAAATTTTGCACACAGTTAATGTTTATGACCTCTGAGACCCTTAGGTGACCTTTTGACCCCCAATTTGTGTACAAACTATTAGTATGAACCATGAGCTACTGATTTTTCGCATAAGTCTGGTGGTCAAACAATTTGAAGTACTTGACCTTTGACCCTAAACCATTGGTCATATGAATTGGTCATCATTGACTTTTAGTAATCTTTCATTAAGCTCAACGTGAGGAGTGAATCAAATTTGCCATTTGACCTTGTTTTAAATTTTACACAGTTTACGTTTTGACCCCTGTAACTCCTACATAACCTTTGACACAAATATTTGTGCAGATTGTTATTGAACTTAATCTAATAACTCATGTAACGAGGTTTGGTGATCATAGTAGTTTATATGTAGAGCTGGTGGCATTTTGAAGAGTTACGTAAATTGAAGTATTTTGACCTTTGATCCCTAAAGCATTGATCATATGAAGGGTCACCATTATCTTTTAGTTATCTTTCAGTAAGTACTACACGATGAGCGAATCAAATTTGCCATTTGACCTTGTTTAAAATGTTACACACAGTTAATGTGTTTTAACCTCTGTGACCCCTATAGATGACCTTTGACCCAAGTCTGTATACAAGTTATATAAAGCATGATCTATTGGTTGTTTTGACCAAGTCTGGTGGTCATAGCCTCTTGTTTGTAGGACAAGAAGAGTTTTGAATAGTAATGTATTTGAAGTATTTTGACCTTTGATCCCTAAAGCATTGATCATATGAAGTGGTCATCATAGACTATTAGTAATCTTTCATTAAGTACTACACAATGAGTGAATCAAAATTGACATTTTATATTAGAAACCTTTTCTTAATTTTACACACAGTGAATGTGTTTGACCTCTATGTCACCTTTAACCCCATGGTTGCTGGTGCCTGATAGTCAGGTTGCAGTACTGGTTTTTGAAACCAAATTTGGTTTCAATTGGACATTGGCAACATAGTCATAATGACATGTTGCCATAAGAAAGAAGAAAGAAACTGATGTATCATGTAAGACAATAAGCCAATTCGCAATTACAACTGCGCAAGCGCGAGATTGACCCGGCTACAGAAAAAGGGAGATAAAATAAATTTTGATTTCTTCAAAAAAAGGACCAGAAGTTTCCTCATCCATGAAAAATAACAAAGAAAAATATTACTTCACTCCTTACGTGCCTAAGGAGCACAAATTTGGCCATTTCATTAAAATTACTATCGAGTTATGCATACGTTGCCATGGACATGGATCATTTAGCTCTCAAAATGGCGGATATTACCCAGAATGCAAGCTAATGGCAAATTTACTTATTGCAATCTCTTTTGATGCAGTATTCCTCACCCTAAACAATTGCTGGTGCTCTTGCACTATTGATCCAGCACTGCTGGTACTACCAGTGGTAGTTGCTCCTGTCAACCACCTGCAACAAAACATATTAGAATGGATTGAAATTTTTCAATACGTCCAAGTTTATCTTTCATTACATGGGCAATTCCATAAATTTGCATGTACATTTTGGACACTTTTTAAGGGTATCACATTTTGCAGCAAACGTTTTTGCATAATTATGACAGAAAAAATGAACGCATACATGTACTAAACACTACAGAAAGTAGATCACTAAGTTATTGACTATCTATAAGGATATACTCGTAGTGATGCCAAAGAAAATCCCCACCTGCTCCCAGTCTGAGCAAGGTAAGAATTTTTTAGCCAGCATAGATTACACAGTCAGGGTTTGCAGGTTTTTGCCAATGGTGGAAAAACTGCAGTTTTTTTTTCCATTTGCCAACAACAGGTTTGTTTTTTTGCCTCTTCAAGTGGAAAAAAAAATAATTTGCCACATTTTGTTACTGAAAATAGAAAAATTAAACAAAAGTTATCAAATTTTTCATTCTAAAAACTGTCAAAAGGAAAATGTTTTTGAGTGTAAATAAATGGTGCATATTGTAAGGGAGCATTGCTCTTCATGGGGTCACCAGAGCACTAGGAGGTCTAACCACATGCAAGTTGTTAAGGAATATGTACATGTTTTGAAATTCCAGGAATTCATCAACATCCTGCCACATTGTGCATGCTTCTTTGCACACAATGTATTGTACAATACCGTAGAATTGATGGCTGCATAATTTCGTTGCTCAATGTGCACAGTATACCATCCATTAAAATTAAATTGATCATTTTAAGGATTTGAGAAAACAAACCTGTGTGAGACGATCATTAAAACTGCTGTTAAACTGTTCATAAGTTCGTTTATTTTCAATATTGAAAGACTGCTTGGTAGTTGCCACTTTTTACTAGTCCGTTGGTTTTAACATTGTAAAAAGCTCAAACAGGTTTCCAGTTATATATTTCTAGCAAATACTGAACCCTGCCTTATGATAAGTTATACATCAAATGTAAAAAATTTTCACTGAAAAAATATTTCTAGGTTTGGAAACATACATGTAAAAAAAGTTGCCCATTATTCATTTCATGATTTTACTCTATATTGATCGATTTTTTGTTTTTTAGCAAATTTTTGCCACCTTTTGGACAATTAATTAAAACTGGCAAAAACTTGGAAAATGGGTTTTCTCCAGTTTTGCATTGTGCTGGTAAAATAGGTTTTTGCCAGCAAAAACGAACCTGTATGCAGTAAATAATGTATACGCATGGATAAAAGATGCAAGCTGGTGCGCCTGACACTACCACATAACGGAATGGCATGATAAGCTTTGTCGTTAAAGAAATTATTAGTGAGAAACTGTAGTATAGTTCATAAACCCTTGCAAGTGTGACTAACTTTAGACCTAATCACTCTAAAGTGGGTATTAGACCTGTCTTCTAAGTTTGAGTAGGGTTGGTCACAAGCACTTTTTTGTAAACTGGCCTTTGAACTCTAAGTGAATATTAAAGGACACTATCAGTGATTACACCCGAAAGGGTCAAATATTTGAAATTTTTCCTGAAATAGCTTAAAAGTGAAGGACCAAACTTACAATTCCCATAAGTATTTTTTCCAATTAAAAAATTGACGAGAAAAGGAAGAAAGCAGCCAATATCAAGATATGAACCTCCAATTCATTTACGTGTTATAGAAGTGTCCGTTAGGACAATTATGACTAAAATAACCGATTTTGTCTTTATTAGGCTGCGTGTGGTTGATATTCACGTGCAGGGGTATGTTAGAATACCAATATTAATTATAGTTCAGATCATGCCAAAAATATGATATGTGATGATTTTTTCGTTTTTTGATTTATCAAATCACTGATAGTGTCTTAAAGCCCATCTTGATCAAGACAGCGTTTTAGAACAGGCCCTGCCCAATTATAGAAGAATTTCACCAGAAAAAATCCACAAGTTTCGGTTATTAAATTTACTCAGCAAGTCATTATTCTGATTTAGGCCTTATATTTAGAAAACAAATGAAAAGAGATTACCTGTTTCACTGCAGTCATACTATACTAGTAACTGGCATGACTGGCAGTAGTCATGGTCGTTAGCAGGGCCTAGTGTGAGTAGGTCTACTGTAATTGGCCGGGCGACCAGGTTGTTCTGCCGATGCAGAAAGAGAGCCTCACGTAGAGAGCTTATTTCTTGCAGTTGCCTTGCAGGTTTTCCGACACAGCATCTTCAATCTTGCTCAAGGCGCGCGCGCGGTGGTTGTCAATGTCGCCTGTGCACTATGAGCGACCTGATCTAGTATCACAGCCCGGATCATAATAATCTCATCCTATCACAAGTATTCAAAATGCTCTTATATGGACGCTCTTATCATTATTTTCGTTGTCACCAAGTGTAGCATCACGAACTCGTAACGAGAACTTAAGACCTTTAGTGATTTGACCTTTAACGTTATGTTTGAGACATTTGTGAAGTTTTTGACCTTCATGTGATTTTAAGACCTTGCAAAGTTTTGACTTCACTTTGTGTTGTGTGATTAACGCGAGAACTGAGAACTTTATGTGAGTTTGACCTTTACGTGTGATTTTGAGACCTTGTGAAGTTTTGACCTGTATGTGATTTTTCGACCTTTGCGAAAGTTTTTGACTAACTTTGTGTTGATAACGAGAATTGAGACCTTTTACGTGATTTTTGACCTTTACGTGATTTTGAGCCTTATGTGAGTTTTTGACCTTTATGTGAATTTTCAGCTTGTGCGAAGTTTGGACTTAACTTGGCGTTGATAAGAGAGAACGAGACCTTTATGTGATTTGACCTTTACATGATTTGAAAACAGGGTAAAGTTTTGACCTTTATGTGATTTTCAGTCCTTTGCGAAGTTTTTGACGTAACTTTGTGTTGATAACGTGAATGAGACCTACATGATTTGTGACCTTTACCATGAGTTTTGAGACATTTGTAAAGCTTTTGACCCTTTATTGTGATTTAGGACCTTTGTTTGTTTTTGAGACCTTCGTCAGTTTTTTGAGACCTTTCTCAGTTTTTATGGACCTTTGTTTGTTTTTGAGACCTTTTAAGTTTTTGAGACCTTTCTTCAGTTTTTGACCCTTTTGACACTAACGGCCCCGCCCAGACAGATAAGCATAGAAATGTGATTACTGATCATCTTCACCAAAACAGAGTTATGGCATCCAAGGTAATTTCTGGAATTTGCTTACTGTTTTGATATTACTCTCCGGGTGACCAAGCTCCGAGAATGACAATGAGTATAAATGCACTACAAACTTACCGGGGGAAGGCAGCAGCGCCGCAGATACCTGAAGAAGAAATTAAAACTTGCATTATCAATGGTAGTTGATGAATTAGGCTTTAAAGGGCGATATAAGAATGGCCGGGTTAGATGAAGGAATTACCCAAGTCCGAAAGTACAAACTTGTCAAGCGAATTAAAATTTTAATTGTAAATTCGTCTATCTTAATTTTATTGATAAACCTACTCCAAATAGTCGCATGTTTTATACAAACATTCCACTGCGGTTACAAAAGTGTCCAAGTTTGTTTCAGAAAGACTTAATAGATTTATCTCATATCCGCAATATATCAAATTCATCTTATTCGTGGTTCAAAACTATAACAAATGACCCAAACTTTGAAACAAATTGTGTCCAAAGAGAATGGGGTGCTTCATATAGAACTGCAAGCCACCCTTTCTATAAAAAAAACATGAGGTGGCGTAAAAGTTAAAATCAGGGCACCTGCGTTAGAAAGCTAATTTATTCGCTTTACAATTTTTGCACATTTCACCATCACCAATCTCATTGTTTTTTTAAATTAGCAATCAAAAAACAGTTACGCCACGTCACGTCGGACCGTTGCCATGGTAACAGTGGCCAAATGGATTTTTTTATAAGACTTGGAGAACGCCCTTTTGGGAGCGAATATTTTTTGAATTGCCAATGCAAATGCTAAAGTATTTCCATATTAAAATTAATCTCAAAATGGTTAAAAAAAGAAAAAACCCACCAAAGTATTTCCTTAACCGTTGGCTTCCTTTAATGATGGCGATGACGTACACCAGCAGGAACATGAGATCATTGGTTTGGCCAGAATGCCTTCACAGCATACACCCTTCAAGATAAATTCATTTGAAATACTGGAAATAAATAGGAGTTTGAAAAATACCTCACTTCAGTTTCAAACAAAATTAATGCTGGAAATACCGTGTAAATTTAAACCAAGTATAAACTGAAAAATCAAAATTACCCTCATACATAACACCCAAGCAGGAACTCGCTTAAGGATTTGGCGGAAATCTCTTAGGTAGTACTCGCCTTGTAACTCGTTTACTTTTATAGATCGACGAAAATTCATCGTTCCTCAGTATCATTAGGTTTGTGTCGTAGTAGCTGATTTAATTTTAAAATCCTGTGTTACTGTACTGCTTACCAAGGAAAGGGACGATTAAACCTACATGACGCATATTGGAATGTTACAGCAGTTGCTCTATATCGCACTTTTCCCGTCTGCACTACAGCAATTATTACTCACAGGAAAAAGGGCAAAAATATAAAGTATTAAAAAAATTTTCCAAGAAAAATTGGGCAGACTAAAAGCTTAGAACCGCAAAAACAAATTTATCAATTTACCTATTATTTAAATATTTTTGTCAAAATATCTGGAAACAAAGATGCAATTGTCGTACCGTTGTTTCTCGAAAACTTGCACATTGGCTGATATCATGTGAAACAGTTGCGGTTGATTGGAAGGTAGTGGCCTCCCAGGACGCCATAGTAACAAGCAATATTACGATCTACTGCTGCCTCAGGGTCTTAAACTCAAGCTCAACGGATTCATGTCAATGTTTACATGTGATTGATCAAATAGGTATACCCCAGCCAACTTGCAATGTTGCGCCTACAAAAAGATTATGATAAGTATCAATGATTTTCCAATTTATAAGATCTCGATATTAACAATAGGTATTGGTAAAAAGTGACCAAAAACAAACGTGGTCTAATTCAGTTTTGTTAACAATGGTCCAGATATCATTATTTAGTTTGTAGCGCATATTGTGCTTAGTAATTACAATACCAAAAAACGTATGCGGTGATGAAAGAGGTGGTGGTAATAGTATTTAACGACAAACACTATGGTCATTGTAGTTGTCATGAAGATAACTTTTCAATCACATTATTATCATTATTTTATAACCGTAAAGGAAGAAAGCCCAAGTTTTAGTAGGCGGAAACCGGTGAGAAAAAGAAAACCTGCGAGGCCGAGTAGGGACTGGAAACAACGTACATGAAATCGCAGGCTCAACAACCCCCGGGTTGATGAAGAAATGTTCTTCCCTCTAAAATTAGTTCATACACCAATTATTACAAACTGCTTCGCATATCAATTGAAGATAAACAAAAATGAACCTATTGCAACGTTATGTATTTTTGCTTGGTACAAATAGGCGTAATCCCGTATTCTCCGATTAAAACAAATAAGGCGTTTAAAAACTTTCATATTATTGGTAAATTAATCAAGAATATGAACTGGGACTCATAATGGACGAGAATCCAAGTATTGTTTAGAACATATAAGTCTTTTTTCGGACCGGAAAACGGTGGTATGAAATACCCCAAACAAAGTATGGTATATGAAATGAAAACTACTTAAGCTGATTTAAGTGTAACCTTAGTATGGGCGTACCTGATCTTGCGAGCTGAGGCATTTAGGCTTGATGTAAAGTCAGATATTATTACCACACGACAACCCTAACTATCTTGTTGACACCAATAATAGTAACACGACACCGGCTACAGAATTGCTTGTAATCATAATGGCCCTAAAACCGTTGATTTATTTGAGCTTATTTCAATTGACACTTTGTCTGAAGTATGTCCAATTACCCAAAACCAGTATCATAGGCGACACCGATGGAGGGGGTATCGACAGTTTAGTCTCAAAGTATTTATTACCGATTGTCAAACATGTTCCAGGACTAAAACCATTTTGAGGGTTTCGAAACAAAAGATGCCTATTAAAAATGCCAATCTTTCATCCACACAATATATTCTTTAGAGAGCGACTCCTGTCATGTCTGTAGGACCAAATTAATGTTAATATTTGTTTTTTAATACCATTGAAATAGATGTGGGGGCCATATGAAAGGAGTGTCCTGACACATTCAAACCGATGGGGAGGGCTGGATCGATTGGGAGAGCACACAGCCCGGTTGGCCCTAAAGGCCTATATGGCCAAAATTGGCTTTTTGCATATCTTTTGCAGGCACTCGGGAGCTCGAACCCCATCCACCTTCATCCGGCCTAAGCCAGTTAGGGGGGAAATGTGCATCTACCAATCCCAGCCTCGCATCCATTTACACGTTCAAGGCTCAATAAATTATCCTGCGCATTCTTGATTCTGACGATGGGGAGTTTTGATGTTATCGAGTAAATGATCGAGATAACTCATATGCTGCGTGTTGCCATTCCTGTCCGTTTGAAACAAAGTTTACTTCGATTTCGTTTCAGAGTACGATCGAATCTGCACGTCGGATTAGGCACACGTAGAAAAGGGACACTACGATTTAGATGATATAAAATATCTTTGTGGAAAGGTCGGAAGGCAATAGATCACGATGCCTTTAAGTCGTCATTGTGAGGCGAATTCGAGCTCACGGCTAAGTCTAATTAACTTTTTTGTTCGTGAACCACGTAAACGACAAGGCAAAATCTATGAACGTATTTTCTCAGTTATCAAGAATCAACAGTAACTTTTATCACCATGTTATGGTTTTGAAATAAAAGAAGGACTGCGTTTTACTTTGCTATGGGGAACAAGACGAAACCGACAGCTATAATAAGGTAGTGCAGTAGCGAAAAAGCCTTAATCAATTGTGACATGTCTACCCGAACTTGTCTGCGTATAATGATATTCTGCTCACACTTTACTGTTCACTTATCTTGCCAATTATTAATTTTGCCTCATATGCATATATATAGTAAGAAACGTTACCTCCTAAGGAGAAATACCAGAGACGTGGCGTCACTAATATGAAAAGGTCTTTGGCTCAATAGAGTTTCAATAGAGTTTACTACGAGATATCCTGATAGGATTAAAACTAGTCGTATATGAATAGGGTTTGGTTAATATATGAATCGGTTTGAACATTTTCATTTCAAATCCGTTTTGGATATCTGTAATAAACAGCCCTGTGCTCGTGTTATGAGGCTTAAGAACAAGAGGGAGCTAAAGAAGTGTGAGATGAAAACTGGAGGTACTCTCTTAAAACGAAAGAGGGAAAAAATCCCCTCTCAAAGAGTGAAATCGACTCCAAAAAAAGAGCCAGCTGAGCTGAGTGAAGCATCTTTAGAGTGGTGAATCCACTCTTAAATAAAAGATGTGACAACAAAATAAATCTAAGAAAGAGTGAAGTGATCACTCCTTTTTTGAGTGAAACTAGTCACTCTTTTAGAGATGTGGGGGGGATAGAAAGGCGAATTCACTCTTTAGAGTTGTGATGTCTTGTGAATGTTTGTTTGTTTGGTGAGAATATTGTATGTGTAGGTCCTAATTCATAGCCTTAGCATCGTGAACAGGGATGAAGATTGTGGCGCATCATTGGCCTGATTCAGTGAGACAGCACATAAAATTAATCACCAGTTAAAGATCTCTGATTTCTTCAATGAATTTATACTCGGTCAACACTTGCTGACGGTCTAGCCCCAATTGCTGGACGGTCTCGCCCACCATTTGCTGACGGTGTCGCCTACCTCGTCCGCCATTGTTCGAGATAATCACGCAATTTGCGGCGGTTCTGTGGCTATTAGTCACTCCGAAAAAAGCGCGTGTTATCACTCTTTAGGAAGCCTAAAAGCGTTCGCAAGAGTCAGCGTGGGCTTCAATCGAAGAAAGAGTGGCATGTTGGAGCCCTCGGTAACAGAGTGAGCTCGGTTAAAACTCGAGTACGTTCAGGGGTCTTCGCATGCATTTCTCGCTCTTGTAGAGCTAAAAGCCACTGATTAGAGTTAATTCAAAATCACTCGAAAACTCAGAGTGATTTTTTTCACGTTATTTTAAGAGAGTACAGGTTACACAACGGAGGTTAAGGTTACAAAAACTGGAGGGGTGAAATATAAGGTTACACAAACTGGAGGTAAAGTTTACACAACTGGAGGTTAAAGGTTACACAACTGGAGGTAAAGGTTACAAAATGGAGGGGTAGTTTACACAACTGGAGCGTAAAGGTTTACACAAATGGAGACAAAGTTACAACAACTGGAGGTAAAGGTTACACAACTGAGGTAAGGTTACCCTGGGTCTGAAGGGAGGGGCAAAGTAGGAGGCACAAGGTCTCAATTTATTTTTAATACACCTTGAATGAACCCAAAACAAAAATATATTACATCTACTACGCTAGCCATAGGAGAGGTAGCATAAGGTGAGCCAACAAGACCCATATGGCCTAGCCGGGCTAGGCTAAATGGTGAACCAATCTTTCCTTCGCCTATCAACTTGCTTAGTCACTGCATTAAACTTTATCCGATCAAACCCAATTGTTCGCTTACGTCGAAGTCTACAGTATTGCAAAATCCCTTGGCCAAGTTACTTGGTACGCCAGCTTCCCTGCCAATACGACGCACTGTTGGATTACACGTAACCGCAGTTTCACGCAAAAGAGAAAAGGCATCGTCCACATGTCGCCTCCGTTAAGCGGCGGCCTCATATGACCTTTGACCTTCATCTTAATGCACGGTCACTTAATAACTTGATATTGATCGTTTCTATGTTACATGTATGCTGTTCATCTGACTCAGCGAAGCTCTAAGGCATTCAGACAAATGGAGCACAAGCAACTCCAGCAATATGCTACGAGGGGAAGTGGAATGGTTGAGCGCTACAAAACAGGTTTACCCACCATAGTCTGGTCCAAAACCCAGAGACCTCAGAACATTACTAACTAGTACCAAAGAGGATACTGCCATAAGGTGTGAATTTCCCTACTGTAAGTCACCTTCACAGAGCGGAGATAGATCAGGAGTGCTTATCTTAAAAACGGATAAAATTAGGCGCCTACGGTGTTTACCAATAAACTATTCCTTGTATATACGCATGGTCTGCCTTTATTCCGTTTTGAAGTTTTATGGAATTTAAAATCCCAAAATAGCCAACAAATATCCCTCGCTAGTCTAGTGGTTAAGAATGCTTCTTATTTAATCTCTGCTTGTCGCAGGTTCGAAACCATGACCTCTACCCATGGATAGCGGTCGAGTAGACAGATAACCCGGGATTGAACACCAACAGGGCAAGTTATTTTCGCCGTAGGCAATATGGCGGGAAACAATGATACACCTGTCAAAGTTAAATGAAATTTGTCTACAAATAGAACATCGGTGTGGAATATGTGCATACCATAATCTATCATTTCAGCAAAAAATGGTGGATTACATCAAAAATGTACGGTCACATGAACTTTCTATTGAAGATTAATACCGAAAAAATAAATACAAAACACAAAATGCGGAAAGCGAGATGTGCAAGAGACTCACCATGAGGGGCGCTATTCCCCACATAGTCTACAGGGCTGACAGGGACTGTAGTAAACTAAAAATAAAGCGCAAACTTTGATGAAAGACTAAATTATATGCCCCTTTCATCCAATCTGCACACCTTTGACCCAAATATAGGTACACATCATACGGGCCTTGTGTGTTGGGGCTTATAATGATTCCAGTTGGTTATCATAGCATTTGATTTGTAGCAAAAGTTTCAAATGCCCTTGTGTAATCGGCTCAAATGATTTCTCATCCCAATGGAAAAGTACCGTTAAACCATATGAAAATTGGGCCAGGGGTTTTCTGATCAAGTGTGGCTGCAATTGGCCAAGCGTTTGGTATGTGAGAAATTCCAAAACTACAACATACATTGTATAGTTAGATTTCAAAATGAAGTGGACTTCCAGGCATATTTTGATCTATAGGTGAATATTGAAATGGGGTTTCAATCCCCGGCAAAGCAAGAGACTAGGCTCGGCCTTTTGTTGCAATTACAAAAAACATATTGTGTTCCTGTACAAAGCTGACTGTACAATAATCAAAACTTACAATGATGATAGAAAGACTGGATGCCGATGGTTGGACCCTTGAGGTGAAATCGCTTTGCTCTTAACTCTTTTAAAAAGGTTGGCCCATTTTTTGCTGGCCAAATAAAAACTTGTGTTACGTGGCATTGATATAAGAATGCATTATTTCGCCAATGTTCTGTGATAAGGAAGGGCAGTGTAAATGTTAAAATGAAAAAAAAAATGCTGTTTTCATCCTGATTACGTCAATTACAACATCCAAGCTATCTAGATGGAAACTACATATTTTAGTCTCACTTATTTTGAAGAGGTATCACTATTTGAAATCTACTATACAGAAATAGTGATTTCTTATTTCTTAAAGGGATTAGCAGCGGATAATGCGAGAGAATCAAAAAAAATGCTGGAAAATGCATTTTTTGAATGTATACATCAGTCCATAGACTGCTTTAAATAGAAACAAACACACCAAAATAGTGAAAAAAAAATAATTGAGGAAAATTTGTAACACGTTCTGGGATATTTTTCAGAGGAAAGCTTTTTGATCTCAAGTTGGTTTATTTGGAATTTTTTAAATTTACAGAATCAGATTAAAGTACTGCGGTCTTTAATACACGGACTTCAGCCAACCACTTGCAGGTATGTTCGCATATCCATGCCCAATAACAAAAATATTTTTTGTTTTTTTGATTTTTTCTAGTTTCGGATTAGCAAATCGCTGGTTATCCCTTTAAGAGTCTGTTCCGGAGGATGTTTTGAACCAATCCCCAAATGCATTACACAATTGTGCCTATACCGTGACTTTACGCGACAGATTTACAAGATAAACATTTCTTAAAGGTCCATGGTCCGATCGCTAATAAGCACTCGGCCCCAGAAGCCCCCAGATTTTACCGGAAGGAACGTGGTCAACATTTGGTATCAGAAGGAAAGCTTGCCATTTTTCTTCATTACCCTGTGGAAATCTGAGAGCCAAAAGATTGTTGGTGGAAAGTTATGAGCGAAAATGTGCCCCATTTGGTACGACCAATATTAATTTATACAGTACTCTATGGGGCTTACAAAATCACGTTTTTGGCTCTCGCATCAAAACGGATTGAAATATCGGCGCGAAACTTTACAGATGGGGTTTTGGAGTTAAGACCAAATTGCCAATCTAGCAAGATGAAAACTTTGTATCCTTAAATCGGGCCATCCACCTTTAAGTACTAGAACTTTGTGAGCAAAAATGAATATAAAGGTTTATTGTTTGGGATCACGTGACCTTAGTGAAATGAAATTTCCCAAAACTGATGCATTGTGGGATGGACTCAATACACTCTCTGGTCTTGTTCTGGGCAAGACCAAAACCCGTGTTTTCCATGTACAATGACAAGGTCGCCCCTAATATCGAGGGTTGACAATCAGAAAGCCTTAACTCAAAAATACTGCTTTTGAGAAATGTGATGTTTAATATTTTCTACTAAGCAAATTTATTCATTAATCAAAATATAAACATCTCATAAAGCTCATATATGGTACTGTAAGCAAACATTATATAAACTTTAGTAAACAAAGAACAATTTTTAATTATGAACAGCAGAATTAAAGAAAATCTTTAATATAAGAATTAAGTGCTGAGTTACGTCCTTCTGACGGTAACTGAAAACGGTAATCTGTGAGTTACATCTTCAATCATGCCTACGATTGACACATTTCAATCAGATGTTTAAGCATGTCATCCCTTTGGAATGTTTTAAAAGAAATCATCAATATAAGTGGGATAGGGAGCTAAAAAGCTGTTGCAATTCTGGCAATTGTGCAAGCTATGAAGCCTCAACTCATTGTTTAGTCAAATACAGTTACCATCAGAAGGTCGTAACTCAGAGTTAAGGCTTTCTGTTAGTAAACAAAGTGTGCACCATTGAGATGTGGTGAAGTGTTATTTTGCTTTGTAGGCATTTGGAGGTAGACTTGAGTTAAGGCTTCATGGTTTTCAAAATCTGTAGGTGTTACCGATTTTTTGGTACCAAAACCACCAAAAGCGAGTTACGTCCTTCTGTTTGTCAACCCTCGATATGTAATTTTGTTTTAATACAAGTATAACAAGGTACAAGGTTTTACTTTAATTATAAGAACGTTCTAGGGTAAAAATTTGTGTAGAATTTTAAGTCAGAAATGCAAAACCTGCAACAGTTTTCCTAATATGAAGGAATATGTTGTAGACTCATGACCCCGGTCTTACCGAGGGGCACCCCAGTGAACTTTACTCCAGTGCGCTAAAATGCCAAAAGCTTTTGATTTCAGGTAATCATTTTCTCATCCTTTACGGTATATTTTAGCGTTAACAATATGAAGGTAATACCCTCACTGGGGTTAGGGTAGGCCTATACATCAAAAGTCGAAGGGTAGGCGGGTGGTTGCTGCCTAAGAATATTTTATGGTACATTATTAAAAATATTATGCCGTCATTGTGACGCCATACTAGGTATGTTAGTACTTATTTGGGTATCAATGGAAAGAGAACCATATCTATCTACTGGTATCAAAATCATAAGAATTGGGTGCTTTATAAATTCTCGAGGGGGTGGTTACCTCCCACCCCCACTTGGTAAACCGTGTAAAAGGCTTGCTTAGACGAGGGTTAATTTGATTAAGTGCACTGTATAGGTGAAAGCAACAGAGCAGGTAAGGGAGCGGTCATTATTTATGCCAGGGGGGATGGAGCATTTCAACTTTTTTTCGGCAAAAATGTTCGCGTTCCCCCCTCGCTTCCGTTCAAAAATTTCACACTCCCCCCTTGATCATGCTGATTTCCCCATTTAAAAGTTCATGTTCCCCTCTCTCTCGTTGATGAAAAATTTCACGTTTCCCCCTCTTACAAAATTTTTTCGGGTTCCCCCTCAAACCCTCCATTCCCCCTGGCGTAAATAATGACCCCTCCCTAAATACACCTAAGGATACAGCCATAGTGAGCGGTAACTGTGTTTACTACATTAGCCCATAGAGTACTGTACAAACTATTTTCCAGTTACCGCAAACAAATCATGATTTAGCCTGTAGCATCATAATGGGAAAGTCGTCAAAAATATTTTGCTGATGCGATGAGAATTTTGAATACAAGACATCTGATGGCACCAAAATTTCAGGTTTGATGGTATGAAAGGTGGGGTCGAGGCTGAAGATCGGGTGGTACCCCGTTAAATTTAGCATTATCAGCATGAAGTTTTTTGGGCATAAATTTCCCGGTTTTTTTCACACGGCTGCCAGCCGAATTTTTTTAAACACATTTACAAAAAAAAATATCCATTGCACCAAATATTTAACCAAACTTAAAACAATATAGGAATTTGTTTTGTGCACAACTAATTGAATTTTTAGGTCTTTAGTTCTGTTTTTTTCTGCAAGCTAACTTTCGTAAATTGGGGAATTTTTTTCACACGTTAGAAAATTAAGGGGTTGGGTAACATTTTCACCCATTTTTGTTCACGCTTTTGGCCATGAAACCATAGTTAAACCTTAAACCTTGACGTATGAACTTGATCAATCACTGCAATAAACAGCTAGACAAAATAAAGGTGACTGTAACTCATGTCCAGTATATAGTTTCTAAGCGACCTCTCTGACATTCACATTGCTAGCTCACGGAAGTCCCTTGTTGCAATATCTCTGAACCTGATAGCTGCATTATTAAATGGCTACGAACCATTTATCATCCTTAAGTCATGCGACCCCTTAATGACCTTTGACCTCAACATATGCATGCATATATTATATGAATCTAACTGATCTTTGCATTAAAAGATATGAGCATACAGCCTTAAGGTCTTTCCTCACGGAGTACCTAAGGATTGCTCTTCTCCTGCAAAGAATGTTTCTAATCATAAAACATTTATACCATGGCCACATGACCTACCTTTGCAAGATTCCACAGGTCCAATGACTTGGTCCACTGCTGTTGCTTCTTACATTCTGAACGTTTGCTTGAAGAACTCCATGATAAGCCAACATACTAACATCAATAATATCCACTTACGAATACACCACCACTTTATTAAAATTCTGAACACAATGCTACAGAAAATACAGCTTTAACATGCCTAAGTTCCCATCCAATGATTACCTTTTTCAGTTTTTCAAACATTTCAACTTTAGATTCCAAGTAACATGTTCAAGTATACGAGTTTTGTGCAGTACACCAATATTATACAAATAGAACTATTGGCTACTAATACAGGATTTCCTTAAAACATCACAAGTATGTATGTCACACTTAAAGCTAGTACAAGGTGCATGAGCTTCATTTCATTTATTTCTTTGTACCCCAACTGGTAATCCTAGAGTGACTTTGGGCTAGCTTTTGGCAGTATTGCAACATCGCAAGTCCTTGATGTCCGAATGTAAAATCTTCCACTTAACAGTATGGTACGCATTTGGAAATCTTCATGAACATACTACTTTAACAAAATTAGTTTCTACATTTTGTACATATTGTATTGTAACCTTATAATGGACAACCTGTTTTTTTTACTGCGGTGCAATTGTGAGATGCACTAAAACCAAACTAGTTCACACAATGACATTTCACAAAGTTAATGGAACATTCACTGAACAATTGGTCTGCTGGTTAACTATTTTTTTGCAATTATTTGCAACTAGGCGGTCCCCGGGTTTCGCGATCACCTGACTTGAATGACCCAGCATCAATAATCCACCCCACTAAGTTTCATGTCCATACACCATTGTTTACCCCATTTGACCTCTTTGACCTTGAATGACCCTGATGACCTTTGATCCACTAACCAATACAAACTCAGTCTTTGTTCGGTCAAGGGGCACCCACCCATCAAGTTTCAGGAATGTGCGACCCTCGGTCTTCGAGAAAATAGACGCGGTCAGACACACAGACAGACAGACCACCGGTATTAATATATAGATAACAATTTAGTACAAGTGTATGCTCATTATGACATCGGCAGAGATCAACTACGAGATCTTCGGTCTTGTCCATACCACCCAGCTTGAAATCATTCACTCAATTATTTACTATTTTAGTTTTAATTCTTTTGTATTAGAAAGAAATCCATAAAAATAATTTGTAATACATATAATAGCAAAACTGCAAATCTAATTTAATTTTATCCTTGCAATTGATCATTGTAAGTAACAATCTTAAAGAAAGAGGGTAGCACTCAATTATTTCTTCGTTGTTTATGCAAGGCAATTAAAATCTTTTTACACACGCTAACTCAGGGATTCTTCATATTTTTCCCAAACATGCTATCAGCTAAACCACCTCAATTTCTGAGTAAAGAGTCATTTAAAGAACATTTTGTGAAATTAATTTTTTTCTCAAGTGAGATAACACCTAATGAATGTTCCTTGGCTGAAAGGTCCTAGGCTTACACCTGTATCGAGTCTGAGGGCAAGTTCCCCACACCTATTGTAGTATTGGATCAAAATCTCAACCTTCCCCTCCCTTAATCAATTTCTATATAAAATCAGTGTCACTAAAGATAGGCCCGGAAGATAGGCAACCAATAAAAGAGAGAAACACCTATACTCTCTGCCAAAATTGTTCAGAGTTATTTACTGTGAGTCAACACGGAAGTGAATGCCGATTGGCTTATAGTAGGTTGGCCTCCCCATTGGTTAATCGCGTATGAGGCTACCCATAGTCTCCGTCCCTTTCATGCAGATATTGCGGCGCGCACGTTGCCGACCTCTGAACAATTCTGGCAGCGACTTTAGTAATTGAGAGAAACACCTATCAACTTCCTACTGAATAAAAGGTACATAACTTTTACATTTTAGAAAAGGCTCATTAACCTTTAGAATATTATTTTGAAGGACCTCTGTGATACTGCTGTATAGTTTTAAACAAATCTTCAGCACTATACTCTCTGTTTTCTTTTATTTTATATGTTTTCATTTTATAAGTGTAGTTAAGGGGGATGTTTTTTTGTTTTTAATGCAAAATTTAATTCAGCATTTACTAACAAGATCAGTATTCTGAGTAACTTTTAAAGGATTTCCAAACTATGTGCGCGCTGGTTTGAATCGTGTAGTTATAACTGTAACTGAGCTCACTGGGTGCTATTTGCAGTAAAGAGTCCCTATCAAAAGGGTACCTTGACCTAAAATCTCTCTTTACCTACTACTACAATTTTCAACATCTCAACAGTAAACTGGCCAAAAACCAACAACAAAAACCACTATGCCAAAATAAACTACAATTTCATTATTATAAAGGGCTCATAGGAGGCTCTTTTTATTTTGGATAGTAGGGGGTTACGACCCCACCAAAAAAAATCCCCAAAAAGGGGAAGCGGGTGCTACTCTTTGTTTTTTTTGATAAAGAAGGTCCAACATTTAGAGGCATATTGACAAGCCCACTTTTGGTGGTGAAATATTCAAAAAGTCCACAAAGCAACATTTGTGTCGGTGGGTTATGGTCCCTACTTTTTACAAGAAAGGTCTCTTTTACCAAGAAGGTCCACTTTTTTGAAGTCCCCCCCCCCAATAAATCCTGCATATGGCCCTGATGGCCATGCTTACAAATACTAAGGGCATGTACCATCTGGACCACAGATCATAGAATTTGTTACATGGGTAATACAACTCCTTTTAAAAACATTGACATATCTGGCCAAATAGTGTGACAAACTTGTGATCAAATGAACAGTGGGATACAATAGTTACATATCCTATTCCTCTCAATTCTGTGGGTCACCACCACATTTACATTTAGCTCCCAACAACCACCACATATAAGATATTCATTCATTTCACACATTAGCATCATTCATTACATTTTACAATGGATTCTTTGACATTACACATCAAATAACATAGATCACTGCCATCTACATTTACTTGCATAAATGACAATATACATTACGTTTGTGTTACCTTGATTTTGTTAACAAATCTGCAAGAATCCCAAAGCAAGTATTAAAAAGTTATTTTTATTCAAAGTGGCCATTCTTGCTTCATTTATGTGATGTGCAATCAGATTATCCTAAGTAAAATGATCAAAACAATATTGTTACAAATTGAACCAGATTTCATAATTTCATGAAGTCACAGAAACAATTCCGATAAGGAAATTTAAAACAAACTTGTTTTTGGGCAGAAATTTGGGGGTTGACAGTCTGATCTATATTATCATAACAGTTAGTGAATATTGATAAACACAATTGGTCAACAACAATTAGGTCACCATTTCTTGGTATTGCAAATTTTTAAAATCATATCTTGTGGCACCACAGTGACCTGCTATCCTAAATGTGACCAAATTATTACATCACAATTTCAATGTACATGTACATATTTATGTGGATTAAATTATCTCTGTAACTCATGTCCACAGATCACAAGGAATCAGTGGTCATTGTTTTGGTCAATAATGGCTGAACAGAGCATTTGCTGTTTGCAATGTCTTTTCCACTGGATGCAATCATTCCGACACGATGCTCAAGTTCACGTTTAAATCCATGAATTCTTACAAGCCTGTGTATCTGCGTTACCTTACATAAAGTGTTTATAACAAGTTCTGTGTAAGATATCAATTAATTACCTAGAATTTTAACTGAGAAAAGTTAAGATGAAATACAGTCCAGGGGAATGCAAATATGCCATATTACATCACCTTCAACTTGAGGCGACACAAACTATAGATAAAGTGTGTGTGGTGGTTCATTAGGATGATGTACACAACCAAAAATCTTAAGTTTTGTTAGATATGTGCTTGCAAGAGTATTTTGGATCTAAATTAACACAATAATTTATCGTTGGTCAGGTCACTGCACTTTATACGTAAAGTATCCATTTTCTGAAGAGATTTTAAAATCCTGTCCTGTGGTTAAGTGTAGGGAACCTAGTAACATGTACAGGGCGGGTCTGACCTTGTTTCCTTTCTTCCAAGCCACAGTGACTACATGTGAAACTGGCGAAGTTAAAAGCTCATTCTCCGGTCGTCCTAACTTGAGGATTGAATTAAATTTTGCTCAATAAAGCCAAAGAAAAAAGTTTGTCTCCCATATTTGGCAAAAAGCTAAATTTATTTCTTAAAATGAGCAGAGCAATGTACAGAAATTCTGTGTGTTTTAGGCCTCTTTTTGAGGGGGGGGGGGGTTGGAGGCACTTTGTTTTTTCTGAAAATTTTTTAAAAAAATAAGAAGATTGGGCTCATCTCATAGGGTTATGTGGTAAATGTGACTACACATACTTATGCATGCAGATATGTGAGACAAACACTTTTCATAGAAAAACACCTTAGCCTAACAAATAAGAATATTTTTGTTCAAGGCAACACTATCATCAAATAATTTGTTTAAAATTCGAATTGGAGTACCAAGATCTCTACACTTATTTGCTTTTATTCTATTCAAGGTATCTCAAATGGCAGTGCAAATCACCATAAATTCAAAATGCAAATTTAAAACAAATTCTTTGAGAATAACAAAACATTTGTGAATAACAAAACATACCACGTAAAGTACTTGTGTGAAAACACAAACAAATCTTCAAATATTAAATATTGGGCAATATAAGTTTTGAATTATGAAAACAAAGACTTTCCAATAGAGCTATAATATTATGTCCTGTTCGTGGTTTTGTTGATGACCAAAACTAACTAGCTGAATGAAACATTAAAGCTTTCATAATAACTTGCAGCGACTACATTTTCAAAATATTTACAAGAGCAAATGGTGTGTAAGTGCAAATACAAAAAAAAAACCCACAAATTTTCATCACAATATGACACTTGAAGGCATTTAGACTCTTATCTAATCTTTCATTAGAGCAGTTAAAACAATGTCATGGATGAGCTGACTAACCCTATAACCATGTTGTTTAATACAACAGTTTATCACATGGTCATGTTAAAGGTGCATTCTGCAAACTTTGTGCTTTATTTGCGGCTCAAAAGATATATTTTCTGTTTGTTTGAGGCAAGTCAGGTCAAGGACATGGTTATGAATCATACAATACCCCTAAATCAACTGACATGAGCCAAATTCTGTTCTTTAAAAACAGGGAATTAGACATTATCTGTGGAAGAAAAAACACATGTGAAAAGGCATAACTTTTGTTGGGTCTGAATATAATTTTGGGGACACTTGAGTCATGTCTGACATGAACTTGCCTTCTAATGTGAAATCAAGTTAATTAGCTGCATATTGTGTGTGTGTGTGTGCATGCATGCATGTTTGTACAGCACCTAACAGTTTTAACATTAATTTGTTTTCTACAGCTATTGCTCAGAGAGCATCTCTTCTTTTGCATAATACCAGCCTTACAAGATCTACTGCTGCCATCTAATCACCGAGTTACATTTATCTGCTGCTGAAGACACCGAAGATAATATATATACATCTTAGAAATACATTGTTGCACATCTGGTTTCCAAATCTGAAAAGAAACAGCAAAAACATGTTTACATTAAAAATACAGGAAATCAAGCTGAAGTATATTGCAATTCCATCTACTTAAAAACAACACCAACAGTGCAGTAGTTTACACCTGAGTTTACAGTGATAAAGATATCACATTAATTACAAAAATATTTGCATTGAAGCTCAAGTTAACTGGAGGGTGAGAAAATCCTGACCCAGCTCTGGGGATTGAACTCTGAGCCTGATTACAGGCTAGTGAACTAGGACTGCCCCACAATGGGGTACAGGTTGGTAATAACGGCAATCTGAACTAAATAATTTCTAGTACAAGTCCTAATCCTTAAAATCTCATTTCAGGGATTCTTTTCCATTGCAAATTGAATTTCTTATGATGCAGATTATCAACCATACTGATTGAAGGGCGAGCATTAGTAGTTCACTTCTCAACAAGACCAGTATTTAAATCCTCAAAGAGAGAACCATAGCCTTAAGGTGGGTGCATTCCCTACACCTGCAATCCAATAACCCTATCGACACGGGCCAATTCTGTATACGTTATAGCACTTAAGTCAGTGGCTTTAGAGATGGCATCACAAATGTTTGCAGGTCATTTGGAAAGCCATCTAAAGCGAATATCAGCAGACTAGGTTTGTTTGGACTAATTAGATGCATTTTTCATGCTGATTCTGAATATGCACTGGAAAATTAAGGGGGTGTTTTTTTTTTCTTTCGTCCACCTCCTCCATGTCATTGTATGTATCTGTTTGTGTTTTTTTATGATGATACTGTATGATAAATGAATTATTTTGACCTTTTGAAACAAAATTTGACAAATTTTGAATTTGACAAATTTTGATCGTTCAGCGACTGGAGTCGCTTGCTGTGTTCAAAGGATTAAGCTTGTTTCACCATACCATGAAATCAGTGCAAACACCAGATGGTCTTCCCTTGAATGCTCAAATTGCTGTCTTTAACAATAAAAAGTTCAGATAGGCCAATAATATGAACCAGAATGTCCCAGAGCAAGAATGTCGTGCTCTATCCACACACACTCACAAAAAATGAATTAAAACAAAATTCTGACTGATGCACCCAATTTTAGTAGGCTGTTTTATTAGCCTATGATTGCAAGTCCTTAAGTTTAGCTTTTAAAATTATCCAATTGTGGGAGAGGCTTTGTTTTGGAGACAATCACCTATATAACCTTTGAATAATAATAACCCCCATAAGCTCTACCAACTAAAGATGATAGCAAGCAAATGTAATTATAACAGTCAAAGCCCTATGCTTAAAATATCCTACAATTGTAAACTCTCTCACACTCATAAAATCACATGAGCCTGCCAAGTGTGCCCGGTAACCTACCACATGGTACTTAAATGAAGGTCAATGGCAATTAAGGTGTGTTATTTTTTCCTATTACATCCTTATTTCCCACGGCTCACAGAAGAAAAACACTCTACTGGATGGTGTTTCCATGGATAAATAAATAAAAGTTTACTCTGAAACTTAAACCAATCATCACGCTACAAATGTATCCAATAGATCAAGGTTGACTGATGGCAGTCCTTTGAAAAACCATTTGGAAAAAAATACTGCAAGTTAAAACTTGCAAAATACCCCTGGCAGGGCACAAATATGCAAATTAATTAATATATGCAAATAGTGATGACACACTGCATAGGTATTACTTGCATGCACCACTTCCCACATACCAAGTTTCATCAATTTGAACACAGGGATCACATAGAAGTTCACCTTTTTAGTAATGAGCCAATCGGAGCAAATATGCAAATAAGGTCATTAATATGACAGTGCATGGGTACTACTTGCATGCACCTCTACCCACATGATGGGCATTGGGATATGTTAAAAGTTCTTCTCTTTAGTCAACCTAACCAAGTTAACCAAACCAAAATGGAACATGCACAGATGTACAGAAAGAATCTGCTGTTGTAATATATCCCATGGCTTTTAACCAGGGGATAAAAATAAACACATGATGTTGCCATTATCTAACAAAATATATCGAGGGTTGAAAATCAGAAGAACGTAACTCAACACTGAAAGAAATATTAAAGAATTTCTTTAATTCTGCTGTAATACTGCTTTTGAGAAATGTGATGTTTAAAATTTTCTACTAAGCAAATCTATTCATTACTCAAAATGTGAACATCTCATAAAGCTCATATATGGTACTGTAAGCAAACATTTAAACTTTAGTAAACAAAGAACAATTTTTAATTATGAACAGCAGAATAAAAGAAATTCTTTAATATTTCTTTCAGTGCTGAGTTACGTCTTTCTGATTGTGTACCCTTGATATAAACTTTGGTAAATAAAGAACAATTTTTAATTATGAACAGCAGAATTAAAGAAATTCTTTAATATTTCTTTCAGTGCTGAGTTACGTCTTTCTGATTGTCAACCCTCGATATAAACTTTGGTAAACAAAGAACAATTTTTAATTATGAACAGCAGAAGTAAAGAAATTGTTTAATATTTCTTTCAGTGCTGAGTTAAAAAAAAAAAAAAAAAAAAATGGTTCGAAATTCTTTAGTCCAGCCCCCCCTCAATAAAATTTCCTGGGCATGCCTATGATATCACACAGATTCTAATTACAGTGAAATGGCATAAAAATATTGACTGCCTGTTAGTGCAATAGTAAAAATATATCACGAGGACCAACTTCAGGTTTTCTATTGCACGAGCTGCAGGCAAATGAAATAGAACACTCAAAATCTGTCCAAGTGATATATTTTACTATTGCAGGAATATAAGCAGTCAATATTAGTTTTGTATAACAATATCACATAGATTCTTGTCACAGTACAATAGTACAGTGCAGTGGTAAAAACTACTGCATGGCTCAAATCACACAAATTATTGCACAGCTCATATTTTGTGCAAGAACTATAAAATAAAAAAAAATTCTTATATGATATTGAATGGCTTTCAATATGATAAAAAATATATGGCACAAGCTAGAAAAATATTGTACGAGTCGAAAATGAGAACAATGTTTTTCTAGCTATTGCAAGTTAGTCCTATCATAGGAAAAAAGCCTTTCAATATTATTTAAATATCAGGCTCACTCAAACCAGATCTTGCATTGACAGTGGTGTAGTCCAACAGTACACCAGTCAGTCAATTATATCGTTCTTGATAAAAATGCCCAGATGCGATACAATATTAAAAATATTGTATTGCATCCAGGGACTTTTACCAAGACTGTACAATACAAAGATTTCTTTGCGCCACTCGGAAGCCTGATATCAATAATAATGTTAAATATTGACTATTCAATTTCATGAGGTGAAATATATTTTTACACTTGTTTTATTATGCCATGTGATACATGGCTCAAAACACTACAATCATAAAATATTTTAAAATTATTACTGGAATCTGAAAGGCTGGAGAGCCATGCATGCACACATCAATCAAACGTGCACCAATAGCCAGGCACAGCCAGCCCAGCAAAACCTGTGTCAGCTTTGATAATTACACTACTCAAATATTATTCTTGAATAAAAAGCTAAAGTTTTGCTGAACATAGAGCCCAAAAGAAACATCAGCAGGTGAGATAATGACATTACAAGCAGGAAGTTAACTTTTAGTATGAGTGTCCTGAATGGGCTGGCTTAATACTAACAAGGAAATCCATGGATCACTACTGTCTTCCAGTGTGTTTTATCTATTCTCAGAAGTTGTTGTTAGTGGTAGGAATGATATCATTGTTAGTGGTAGGAATGATATCAGTGTTTTTGAAAATATGCAAATGAGCTAGCTAATTAATATGCTCATTTGAAGATGGCAGACAATATGGACCATGATTGAGTATACTGGCATCCTTGTACAAAGTATCAAGAAAATTGGTCAACCAATAGCAATGGTATGCTACTAGCAAGATATTTTCAATAGCTAAAGAAATATACAAATTAACTACCTAATTAAAAGGGGATGACCCAATTCAACAATAAAGTTTTCATCTTGATAGAATGACCTCACCCCAAAACCTCATATGTAAATTTTCAGGTTGATATTTCAATCCATTTTGATGCGAGAGCTAAAAGCAAGATTTAGTAATCCCATAGAGTAGTGTTCAAAATATTAGTCAACCAAAATGGGGGCACTTTTTAGCTCATAACATCCAAACCAGACATCCTTTAGCCTAAATGAGAATAGTAGTAGTTTTCTTCAGATACCAATATTTTGACTTCTGGAAAAATCTGGGGTTCTGGGGACGAGGCTATTAGCGATCAAACCAGGGCCCTCTAAACATATTTGCAAGAAACAGACAAAATGGATCATGATTTATTATTCTACCTTCCCTGTACCAAGTATCATGAAAATTGGCCATCATCCTCTAGAAGAAGCAAACTACTTAAAAAAATATTTTTGATAGAAACAAAAACATTCAAATTAGCTACTTAATTTGCCTATTTGCAGACAACAGACGAGGGATTGTGAGCTGAAAAAACAGGAGTGATCACTGAAAGGGAAGCAGACACTGCAGAGGTGGCAGCTTATGGCCACAGCATCACAACCCCTTCCCTCAACGAAACAGATGCCCATAAGTCATTAACGACAATTTTGGCATGAGCCTGCATCTAAACCATGTAAAACCGTGTATGAATAAAAAAGTAAAAAGATAACCGGTAGTTCTGTCAGTTCTTGTAATTTCCATTTACTACTTTATAAAGCATTAATAAAAAAAATAAAACGGTCCTCAGACCGCATGTGTCGCCTGCCGTCACAGTTTGTGAATGATAGGCCTCGTATCAGACCTTTGACCTCATCAACAAATGGGGAATCCCATGTTGCAACTGTGACACAAGCTTGGTTTAAATCCATTGAAGTATGCGGATATTACAGCCAATGTTAACCCCTTTTCATGACAACAACAGACATCAACACAGACAACAACAAACAGTGGACAAAGTGATCCCTAAGCGTCTTCCTGCCTTAAGGCAGGCAACACAATAATACACCTGCAACCCAGTTTTAAAGTTTTCTTTTTCTTCCCACCTTTTTCTTCTTCTTATCGTGTCGGGAACAACGTCTGGCTGCTTCACTGAATTCCGCAAGGTTCTTGTTTGTGCATTGTTGCTCTTAAAAACCCTCCTTCCCTGTATTCTAATCTTTTTTCTCATAACTGATCAACTTCTATAAAGTTCCCCTCATCCTGCAGTTTATAATTTTTCTCCATTACAACATCCCGTATTCTTAGGGTGTTATGAGAGATTTCAAAGTACCTATAAGGTGTCATAGGTAGGGAATCAAATAAACTTGACACCCAAAAGATTTCTTACCTTGTGCTATGCAGCAAAAATGTCAAAAGTGAAAACAAAAGGTGATTTTGACTAAATAACTCAATATAAATCATAGGCTGAACTTGTTTTTTTATGGAGAACTTAAAAATCAATTTTAAGGGACACCTGACATTTGAAATTATCTCTCTTTGCACCTTTAATGATAATAACTCAAGTTCCAGTAGTTCCCGTCATAACCTGAAGCTCATGTAGTTCCCATTTTCTAAATAATAAAATGTCAATATATTGTCATCTTGTAGCTTAATTTTCTACTCAATGTACTACTTATCTCCTAACCTGTAGTTTTCATCATACCACAACCAAGCACAATAACATGAAGTGTATTGACCAATTGACAGTTTGTTTCTCTCCCCATCCCATTTTGCAATAAGGCAATCATGCCTGTTAAATGTGTACCGCATATAACGTCTCATGCGTAAACCGTCCGGCACAACTTTGATCCTTTGAGAGAAATACAGATTCAAACTTACCACTTAAAAAGTATCACCTCATGCCACTTAGAAATACTTGGTTCGATTTAGAGCTTTATCAGCATAGTTATCATCTGTTATCTTTGCCCAATCAGTTGCTGTCTGTCCTACCACAAACCTAGAGCCCGCTTTTTCATTTGGTCTTTGCGCTCTTCAATATCAGCCCAACGAACCTGCAATCAAAAAATTATCCGAGGTGTTAACAAAAAATAGAGGCAACTTTCAAAAATACTAGAATGTAACACTAGAATGATTGATCAAAATTAGCTACATGTAAGATTCCATTAGGTTTTTGCTTTAACACCTCTGCTTTTAAAGTCCTATCCTACTTCAAAGTGCACATAGCACTAATCTTGATTGAATTTAAAAAATAACTCAAAGGTAAGTGGTCTGATTTGTCCATACTCATGTTTCTTTATCACATCACCAAGCACCAAATTCTTTATTTTGAGCTAAATTGCAACAGTGTTTTTGATATTACAAACTAATATTATTATTAAGTATGTGTTGTCATAGTGTAGTCGACCATATTAGTCTAGCAGATTTCATGGGTTCCCATGTATCCGCTTAAAACTAAATTGTATTATGATTTTTAGAATCTCTACATCTACTTAAAGATATTACGACCTTTAGAAAAAACCGGGCTTATGCTTATGCAGATGCGGTGATGCAGTGAGCGCGCCCATGCCCAGCTGTGTTCGGAAATGTGACCGCGTGAATTCAAAGTTCACTCCTATCGATCGATATCGGTCACATTCATGAACAGCAGCTGGGCATGGGCGCGCTCACTGCATCACCGCATCTGCATAAGCATAAGCCCGGTTTTCTAAAGGTCGTAAATGTTCCAAGGGGTCCGTTTAGTGGCCATCTTGGATCTATAGAGATCAGTCATATAAAATGGTTTGAGTTAGCTTAAAAGTATCTCAAATGATCCGTCTCATCATAAATCAGAAAATATACTTTGCCATATTTGTGATATTCGGTTAATGGGTGAAAATGTGATAAAGGGCATTGCACTTTTGATTAGTCATTGGACAGGGGCCAAACTTTCAAAATGCATGGATCTTGACAAATTTGGTCTCAAATTGTATATATGAGCATGAGCAATCTTTAAAAGTATAGTTTGCACTATCTAGGATGTTTAGCTAGGTGGTAAAATTTGGTGTAAAGTTACCTCTTATCAAATTTGCATTGTTTTGTATGGGAATTAGGGACTACTCGTCTCTTTCTAAAATGATAAATCAAAATGGAAGATCCAACAATTTGACACCAATTTTGTCAAGATTTAAGCATTTTGATAAATTGGCCCCCTGTACAATGACCAATCAAATGTTTAATGACCTTTATCATATTTTTCACCCATATATCTAAGGTCATGCGCCATGAGTTGGGGTATAGGAAAAGGTGGTGGTGTTACATTTTCCAAAATATTTTACATTTTTTAATGTATCACTGGAACCAAGAATGTATTTTTTAAGCTGGTTTATGTTTCATTTATTTAGCTTTAAAACGATAACAATTTCAAGTTTGTGCTATGTATATTGGAGATACCGTAATTTGAATGGGTCAGTGTCAGGGTTGGAGGTGCATACGGATGAGGTGCATGTATGTGTTAAAGTATAGGGTTTTTGATATTCAGGGCTTTTTGCATTTATTTTGTACGAGGTCTTTGTAACCCAGCCATGTATTAAGATAATTAACATCTCATTCTGCTTGTTATTTATGCGGCATTCATTATGATCCATACAACAGTTACGATATTTGCAATTTTACTACCTTTTGCATTGCGAGGCAACAGTTTTTCCTATACGATGCTGTACAATGTATGTTATATATGCACTCAAAGTTCTGTGTGGCATAACTTTTTTTTAATTATCCTACCCCAGCAAAAGTGTACATTTTCAGAAAGGAAATTTGATGAGGAATACAAATATGCCAACCTTTCTTCTGTAGAAGATTGATTTAAAGGTTTTGACTTATGTTGTCATAAAAAAGCAAAAAATTAAATACATTTTTAACACCCTGAAGCTTCAGTAAGGCAACATATTTCATTGTTACAAGTTCCCTTTTTTGAAGGCTATGATGTCCCTTACACATCTCAAGTTGTTTTATCAATATAAGAATTGAAGGTAACAAATTGGACTGTTTACACCAAACTTTCACATTTCCACCCAATAGGATACTTGTGGCACCCTGGATATTAACATCTAAGTTGCATATTTGTCTTCCTTACATTTTCAGCTTTACAACAATATATAGTTTTAAAGGTATTTGAAAAAGAATTGATGACTTATTCTCATTTAAGTGTAAAAACATGTAATATTTTGTAGTTTCAGGCATGTAACACATTTTGCCCCAACTCATGGCGCATGACCCTGAACATCACAAAAATGCCAAACTATATATTTTCTGATTCCTTGTCCTGAGACAAATCATTTCAGATACTTCTCATCTAAATTTAACCTATTTGTACGATTAATCCCTCTTAATCCAAGATAGCTGCCAAACGGACCCTTTGAGACAATATTTGATTTTGGTAACATCAGAATTCTTTTTTTAATAAAATGTTTGTTTCTAAAAAATCACATTAGAATTTAGTGCATGGGAACTAATATAATTTGCTAGACTACATTTAGGGAACTTTCTGTGCAGACCATCTAACAAAACATGCCTCGGGCATAAAATGTTACTCGGTTATGAAAAAAGAGCTTTCTTTGGACTACAAAATCTTGATTTTGATGTGGTAAAGTAAGGGGCCTGTCAATCAGGTCAACAACCTTTAAGATTGCCACTTGGGAATTTGATATACTGATTATACAAAACATGAAAGAAAGCAAAATGTTTTGCCATATTTTTTACTTCATTTGTTGTTTCAGAAAAATTTGGATAATATCATTAAACCTCTGCACAGTAACAAGTGCAAATTCTCATATCAATTCCATTGTGCTTAAAGAGATTTCTTGAAAAATGCATCTTTGTAGACACACCAAACCTCATTACATATGAGTTGATGCAGATTCCCAACAGCATAACTTCAGTTCTGGGTTTCCCAACCTTTCTTGTCTGAGACCACATTTCTTTCTCTTTCTTTTGTCTCACCAACCCTTACTGCACCCAATTGACTGTGTATGCGGATAAATCAGGTGGCTCAATTGACATTGGTAAATAGTGGTTCCTTTTTGGAAGAGGGGCACTTTTTTCATAATTGCTTTTCCTGTTTATTCAAATGATCTTAATGACCCATTTCATCTTTCAAAGTTACCTTTGCAACCCCATTCATATGGGTTTGTGATCTATTTTGAGGTAGCAACCCCCAGGTTGGGAAATGCTGCTTTAGTATCAAGTACCTACATGTAACTAGGAGCAGAATTGCATATCAGACTCAAACCTATTAGCAATCTAGCATGGATACATCAGTCATCAACATTCTAGTAATCCTCTGAACTTGCATTTTCTGCAATTTATCTTTGACTACATTTGAACTTGTCTTGTCTTTGCAACATATTCATTCCAACCAGAAGCACATGCAAAATACAAACTGATGTTTAGCTCTGCTTTATCGTGATTTGTTTACACATTTGAACCTCTCCTGAAAATGGACACTGGCATGGTGATCTGCAAAGTTGATTTAACATTTGTTATGCTTATGCTTTGTATATGGCAATAAAAAAGCTTTGTATTTAACATATTTCTTATGTTCCATTGATATGCAAAAGCAAATTATTCAATTTGGGTTTGTTTTCTAAATGGGTATAAACAAGAATCACATATTTTGATTCAAAATTTTCAGGTACAACTTCATATGTAAACTTAACTTTGATTTATTGAAATTCTGAGGATAATTAATTTGTACTTTAAGGGAAAAATACCATAAAGTGAATCAAATGCAGTAACTTGCCAAGTCTCATCAAATTCAACCTGTGACCAAGTAGTTAAATATCATTAAGTCGGAGGCCTTCGCAATATAGGGTGCAAAGGTTTGCCTGGGGTTTCAATGGTTAACACAAGAAACGAGAGCTCTCTCTCTCCAATACTTATTTCATAAGATGAATTAGATGGTCACTAATTCATACATTAATCCTATTTTCTTTTTATATGACAAGTTCTCATGTTATGTTATAAATTCAAACCCCTAAATGTATTGTACTGTTTTTCAACTTAGAAGCATTCTTTCTCACTTTTCTTTCTTCAATCTTGCAGTGTTACCTTATACATGACATTACCTTATTTCATCATCCCAATGCCCAATTTATGGATTATATTAGCATCTTATTTTTGCTCATATTTCAATTCATTGTTTCAGACATTTGAATAGATTCTGTCCACTTAAGAATGTACCTCACTATTAATTACAATGGATATTCAGAGAAGTGGCTTTTTTGTGTGTAATGCTGAATGCTACGTTGGCCGAACAAGGGTGTCCCTCCATTCTAACACCACCGAAGTGCTTATGTTAGAGGTCAAAGTTTTCTGTTTTACAGAAAACAGAAGCAAATGGCCATATTGGCTGTTAACATTTGATGACAGCATATCTGGAAATGGTTTATGATAAGTTCAGAAATCTTCCTGGAATGCAGCCAATTTTAATGCTGCTTTTGGAAAATGGAAATAAACATAGAAGTATTTGTAAAATAGAAAACATTGTCTCTAGCTTATGTTCACTACAACATGTTTATAACCTTTACCAATGGATATTGTAGAGAAATGCATATTTCTCAAAATGAAAAAAAAATCTGGCCTATAAATTACACGTAGAGTGTCGTAGGCCTTTGCCGAAATGAAAAACCTAAAGCACTTGAAACACATTCATGCTTAGTGCATACTCTTTTACCAGAAAATGAGTCACTTATATCAAAGCCATCAAATTTAATCCCTTCGGCATTACTGCCTTTCCTACAGTAGGGTACTACTTCCATTCTCACAGTGTTACTGATGTGGTTGTCTACAGGTTTAAGTAATTTAAGTAACCAATTAAGTAATTTAAGTAACCAATTAAGTAATTTAAGTAACCAATTAAAATTGAGTTTCTAAAATATTTCAACCAAGTCCTCAATCCCACCACTATTTTACCATGGTGCTGATTGACTAAAAATCATTAGAGCCTTCTTTGTAATCAATCGGCAGGCAGCGCTAACTAATTTGTCATTTGTGACCATACCTTGTTGTTTTGCCTTAAATCATCATCAATGTCCAGTTTACGCTGTTAACTAAAATACTGACAGTGTAGGTTACAAGCGACTTATTTTGTTGGACAAAGTAATATTCACTAGACATGTTTGTGGTCAAGAACTCAATAGGGACTTTAATTACAATTAGGATACACAATTTTGGCCTGACCTGAACCTGAAGCAAGAGTAACTATCACTGCAGGTCTTCCACTTATCTTGCCAAACGGGAGACCCATGGTCTATTCTACAGTTGGGTCCATCAATGTCATTTCAATCAATAAGAATTGGCGATATCATCAATGTCATTGCAATGATGACACTTATGTAATGAGAGCATCACTTCAATATTGACTACATTCTCTTTCATGTGATGACCAATTTACCTAAGATGGGCCCCACAGATAGCTCCAGAGTGATTAGATAGGTCTAAAACATTCTCAATACATAAAACATATGCAAACTAATAGGTTTTTTCTTTGTCATAAAATACCAAAGGTTTCAGGTCCCAGATGTGACATAATCACAAAATACAAGTCTTTTTCCAAATTTTTACATGTTTATTTATTTTTTTTGGGGGGGTGCTAACTCAACCACCAATTTTTAATTGGTTTGCAGATCCAAAAGAAAATGTTATTTTTTCCTAAACCATGATTATTTCTCTTAAAATGTGAAAAATTACCAATAGCCACAGCACAAGCATTGAGTGTAAGTATCTGCTTTTGTAAAAATGTGAAGCCTCATATTTTGTGATTACCTCACATCTGGGACCTTAAATCTTCAGTATTTTATGACAAAAGACACAAACTATTAGTTTCCATTGATTTTATCATGGTCACATATTTAAAAAAAAATATACCTATCTAGTTACTCTTGAGCAATCAATCTATGGGGCCCATGTTTAAGAATGATAAATGGCAATCAAGCAATATCCAGAGATATTTACTAAAACTTAATGCAAAACTTTCAGCTCACAGCTGTAACTACATGGCTTTCTATTAATTTAAATAGTTTTGTGTACTATTTGCATAATTTTTTATGCTCTTAACAAATGTATGCAGTTCCTGACTTATGACCATGCATCATTTTGTTAGACAAGTTTGATACTAAACCATTTGTGTGAATGTGAAAATCACTAATTCTACCACTTTTTTAAAAACAGGCAAATTCGAATTGGGTCATCTCTTAGTGTTTTCAGAATAGAGATGTTGAAAAAAAATTCTAGGGATAGAATTTGTTTGTGTTTTCATAGTAGTTATTACTGAAAAAAAAATCCAAGAGAATGCAATTCAATGATGTGAATGTTTTTTATATGGTAATTAGCAGTACTCTTACACTAAAAATTATAGTATTGGCAAGTTTCCAGTCTTTAAGGTGCAATAAGAGATTTCAAGGCATCTATATATTGCATCATATGTAGTGATTTCATATAGATTAGACACTCAAAAGATTGAATACCTTATATTAGGCACAGAAATTCTTTAAAGTGAAACAAAGGTAATTTTGTTTTGCATATATTTCAATATAAACACAGACTGAATTTTGTGTTTGCTCCAATGCAAAAATAGACATTTCGTAATTTTTTGGTATAAAAATAATTCTCAGGTTAATATAAATTTCACTTTTTTTTGTACTAAAGAAAGAAATAATTCTCAGCTTAATCCTTTCTTCAGATGGTGATATTTTGGATGGAAAACTTAATACCAGTGCAAAAATCATGGCTTTCAATTTTTCAGGGTCTCCTGAAATGTGAAATCTCTTGCTGCACCTTTAAGTTGTGGTAACTCCCTAGTTTCAGACTCAGCCCAAAGATACCAAGCATTAAAAAGAGTGCAGCCTATACTGTATTACAGCTGTCATGTATATAAATTTTGTAGAGTTCGGTGGCGATAGCTGGTATATTGATTGTTTGGTCAAAGTTTAATCAAACAAGATGTGAATGTTAAAATTGTGACACTTAAGAATCAAAGAAAATGTAACAGAAGTATGATGTTGACTGAAAATACTTTATTTTCAAATGAAGGGTATTGATATATATTCCCTGTACTTTTTGATTCATAATGGCCCATGCGGTTATTATTATTATGTCACCAAACATTGTCCAAATAAATATCGATCATCCACTAAAGCTATACGTGTAGTCCTTTCCACAAAAGGCGGCATTTTTTCGGGCTGCCTTGTATGCTTCCGTAACATTTTATCTTGATGCTCAAAAGGTGCCACTTTTTTATATTATTCATATTTTATGCAGATTAACTTTGTAAGGAGGATCCCAGAATAACAACCATGACTGCTACTGCTGGTGCTCACATCTTATGTCAAGCAATTTTACACCCAAACCTTGCATTGTAACTGTATAATCTTAATCTTTTCCACATGAATGTTTTCAGAAAAAGAAACATTAACTTCCAGTGCAGGTTATGACTTGTGGAGCTTTTCTCAAAAGTGGTTTTAATATCACCATAGTAACCACATCAGAATACCAATGAATTACTCAACATAGTCATGGATTTCTGTCATGCAAGTCTCTAAATTTACCATAAATGTTCATAATAAACACTTCCACTATTTTTCAATTGAAAATCTACACTAAAATCCCTCCATACATACATGCCCCTTTTAGAAAATAAAACATTCATTGGATGTTTATAACAATGTGATACTTAAATTATTTAAATATTTTTAATCCTTTGCTTCTTAACCCTTTCCCATATTACATAGCAATTTCAGTTGGTACACCACTGGTTAAGTTATCAAAGCTTTTACCAAAAATGTCCCTTGCCCCTTTTGTATCATTCAATAGTTGACCACCAGTTCATGTGAAAATTTGAAAACTCATTCAACAACGAAATTGTTGAAATTGTTTGACATATATGATGTCTTTCACTGAACATTTCGCCTATCCTCTTTGCTTCTTTGTCATAAATAAAATTAACTCATTTTGCAAAATCAAAAATAACAATCATACCTGTTTTTCTGCAAGAAAATTTGACCTTTGTCTTGATGACAAAAATATGCACACAGAACAAGAACCAGGAAAGTGCATTTTCTTCATTCTAGCCGGGCTGAACTTATTTCATAGCTGACAGCAACGTTGTGATGGTCTTCAAGCGATTGCAATTAATGTTACCAAATTACTGCCTAATGCCTTCTGGAGCACCTTGTGCTAGGTATGCAAGTTAGTGGATGCTGCTTGGTAAAAAAGCCATTAAAAAAAGCCATTTAAAAGAAAATAATATTCGAAACCAACCCTCTTTGCTCCTGGTGGTAGGTCGCCTTGATTCAGCTCGCTAAGGTTCAAGTATTCTTCAAGACTCTGCGCTGGCAGATCGTCACCTCCGGAATGCTTACGCTTGCCATACGAACGAACGCCGTCGAGTTTGTCTGAATGATACAAATATGACATGTACAATGGAATAGTGTGTTAAAATTTGATTTAGAGATCAGAGTATGATCTGAATATTATTGGTTAGTTACAGATAATGTGGTATAGCTTTTGTTTAAATCTTTGTAATACTGCAACCATTATATCAAACAGTATCTTTCCCAAGTTGTTTCTTCATACTTCTTGTTGAATATATATATCTGTGAATCAATCTATTAATATATTCACAATGCGGCCATCATATGATTAAGATGAGGTTTGGGTAGCTCCATAGAATAGATACTGTGAAATTCGAGCAACAATGCTCGCACTTCAAATGTCACACAAGTGCTTTAACATGAGTGCTACTTGTACCCTGCCACCCATGCCTTGCTTTAATACCAAAATGAAAGAGCATGAATAGACTCCATTCAGTGATAAACTGTCCTGTGATATATTTGCAGCTCACAATAGACCGTATTCAATACCCAGCCATGTTGGTGGACAAGATAGACGCATTCCAGTACTACAATACTTCACCTGTCAATGATCCCTGTGCAATCGCTAAACATGGATCGATTGACAGCTTAATGTATTGTAGTCCTGGAATGTATGCATCTTGTCCACCAATATGTCTGGTGGCTAACGTCATATTGAATACGGTCTATAGATTCTGGCAAAGTTATCAGTTGACATAATGTCCTGAAATGTCAGATTATATACATTCCCCCTCCAAAAGAGCCGAATAACATTAACAGATATTTGAATTCGAAACAGATTTCTAGCAGCATTTAACTGCTTTGTAGAAATTTGTTTGTGCCATTGTTTTGTGTCATTGTGTGTAAAATGAAGCAATTCTTTTAAATAGTCTAAGGAATTCTAATCATACCTCAATGTCATCTTCACACAAAGAGAAATATTTGATTTTAATCTTGGGTTGTGGATTAACATGACTACAAACAAGATGAATATGCTAATTACCAGATGAATATGCTAATTACCATTCAATATGGTACTACTTGTTACCTATGCTAGTAATCATTCTAGGCCAAGCCTTTATTAATATTACCGATGCAAGATAAAAATTACAAAATAAAACACCCTGTATACTAAAAGAGAAATGGTATTAGTACATCACACTATCAAATTACGACCAACGGCCATTACAAAAAAATAATGGTGCACCAAATGTAAATATTCTGAAATAAATACAATAAATCATGTTTCACAACAGAATATACTGTAGGTTATATTCAATAATCAAGAATATCAAACACAACATGATGAGCTTTGTATAGAAAGCGTCATCAAGGTCGATATAGTTCAACTCCGAGTTAAGGATGTCTCGTGGCCTAATTATTGGGTCCATACTGTGGACCACCAAGGACGACAACCTCTACGATAACAGCTTTCCTGGGATATCTTATATAGGCCTAATAACAACTTTTACTACTTTCATTTTAATGTCTAAATCAGGAAATCATTATCAGCTACTGGTCTACTTGAATATTGAATATTTTTTATTGAAATGGGCGCATCCACATGAACATTATCCAAATATTTCATAATGTCGCACTTTTTTTGTACGCAGCAGAAGGATAAAATATGTAAGTTAAATATTGCTATACCATACAAACCCTCTCAAAAACAATCCACTACTGCTATTTGTAAAATCCACAATATAACTTTCAAGAGGGTATTTTAGCAACCCAAACAGAGCCTTCCATTTTCAAAACAATGCTCTATGCTTACACTAATAACAGCTGTTTGCAAAACAATATCTAATTGTTTCAAGCTTTCAAGTTCATCATCGGGTCAATCACCTGCCGTCTACTTGGTTTGAAGCAAAGTGCAGTTCAAAATGGCTATGGTAAAAGAATTGACTTCGAGTAACATAGCATAATAATTTTCAACATCATTGCCCCAAGATCTTCAACACCATCATCATAAACAACTTGCTAACTACTCTCAGCTTACTTTTGAATCACTATTTTAAAAAGTTTATTATACTGCTGTCTTTTTAACACCTGTGCTTTTGGGGCATTGTTTAAAGTTCAATATCTTTTTAAGGCCATCAAATACCATTCTATAACATGGGGACTGAGGGAAACTAATTGTTGTTTTTTTATGACAGCTTTTCATATTTTCAGTGACACACATTCACTAATAGCAAACACTTACTGGAAAGTAAATATCCACATTCTACTGTCTTAAGAAATCCAGATAGTACATGACCATTCTGCAACTAGCAAACTGCATGCTCATGATATTGCACGATGAAGTAATTAACTATCATAATTTTCAGTAGGCCTCTTTATGGTCAGGCCTAGGTTTAGATAATTAAGGTTTGAGATATCCAAATGTATATGACTCATTGTGGTAAAACATACATGTTTTTCTCAAATGCCAATTGTGAAGTTACAAATGGCTCACAAGTTCAAAGTGTCTTATCAAAGCTGCATTCAAATGTGAGTTTTGGTAATTAAAAAAAATGATACTACCAATACCATGATTTAAAAATATGTTTTTATTTTAAATATATAATGCCCAAAGGCCTTGAAATGTTGTAGTCCCTCAGTTTTCCTCTCTCTCTCCCTCTCAGAAATATTTCTTCTGACAACCCGTATCTTTAAATGATGGGCCACATTGTACCCAGTTTCTACATTGGGCAGAAACATTACAAATAAATATGTGCCTGGCCTCATCGCCCAACTTACCATGCAGTTTCAAACTTTATTCCAAATTTAGGCACTTCTTGGAAATTGTTGTTCCCCCCCCAAAAAAAATGATTCTGAAAATGCAGGGACAAATTTATCATAAAAGGTCCTTTCCTGAACAACCATCCACTTTTTATTTAGCCTGAGAGGCCAAGCTAACTTATTTTGAGACAAACAGGAAAGAGGAAGTCCCAAAATAAGGTTAGCCAACATATTCCAAGGTGAAACATACAAAGTGTACACCCCACAGAATTAAGTATTCCTTTCCCTGATGAAGATACCAAATCCCAAAATATTTTAAAGAGACCTATGAATATATTTATGTGCTTCCATCAAGCACTGGGTAATAATTGTGACACGAAGCAGTAAGTAGGCCTAACCAAGCAATAAATGTTAGATGACAATGTTTTGCCGCGAGCGCAGCCATTATAAAAATATGCAGGTGGTCTTTTTGCGGTTAATGAAGTGATGGAGGCAAGGCTTATTTTTCTGGTTTCTTTCTGTGCAGTAAGATGCACCAGTCAGAGCAGTACCAGTTAAACATTTAAGCCTATGAAATTTCTAGGATAATATGTTTTACTTGAAACAGGCTCTCTAACAAGAGCACAATGTTAGTCTCAGAGGGTACATTTTCCCAAGTACACAACCAGCTTCTTCATGGGAGTACCTGTGAAGTACCTCTCCAGTAGCCACACAGTACCTCCCCAAAATGGGGGTATTCATTCACATAGATTCACATGCAGTACCTCAACCACTAGTCACCCCATGCAGGAGTACATGTGTGGGTACTCCCATGCAAATGAGCTTTGAGCTCTGTGTGATTATTTTAGTAATCTTATCCATTATTTAACATTTTGGTCACCTGTGTTATTTTTGCACAAAATTTCATATTTTGGGTTTTTAGGTGATCCTGAACTCAAATATAAAAGCTCAGAAAGGAGTAAACAACAATGGAATGTTGGCACCCTCTATAGGCCAAGGTGTTGCCTAACTAGGCAGCCGGTAGGGGAGTACCTGTGAAGGTACTCCCCGACTAGCTGCAGAGGTACTCCAGTAGTGTACTGGTGGCATACATGGGTACCTGTCAGTCACCTAGCTGGCAAATGCAGAGTACACTATAGGATGGTTACTGCTTAGAAAACATAGCTGTAATGCACCCAGTGGTTTGTGTACTTTGCAAATACTTAGTTGAAGGTACTGCATCAATAATGCATCAAGGGAATACCCTTGGAATAGAGCTAAGAGTACACATGGAGTAGCCTAGGTTCTGGGTTACACCGTAAGAATCTGGCCTTGTAATTAATAACTCACAATTGATTAAGTAAATATGCCTAAATACCTACACAGGACATGGAATTGTAATAAACCCTAAAGCTCAATACTATTTTAAAATATTAATGTACAACATCTTTCAACTGGTGACACTGTGGTTGTTACAGTATTATGCCACTCATGAACGTGATACTTAAGTGATATAAAAGGTAAATACTGTTACAGTAGTTTCAAATATATTATGTCCATTGTACCATTAAAAGAGTTTGACCCATTTTTTTAACAGCCAATAGCACATATGATAAAATCCCTTGCAAAAAAAAAACCCAAAAAAAACAAAAACAGGAAAGTGCCTAAACCGTAGTCACGGATCTCATGAACTTTATTGCAACTATCCCAGTGAACAAAAATGCCAAATAAAAACGAAGTATATTTTGGCCTACAAGAGTGATGATATTAGGTCTACACTTTATGCAATGTTTTACTGGCGAATACTTACCTGAAACACCACAGACTTCTCATCTAGAATGCATTTCAATAAATGATTTCAACTGGATCTGTTTTCAAGTAGTTCTGTTTGACTTTGATGAAGGTTGCTTCAAACATTGGTAGCTAACTTGTCTGCTTGCTCCTTGCATTTTCATAATGGTGAACTATCTACCTCTCCTAACATACCGTTTTGGCAAATTATCCGCACTTAATTACCTTAAAATATTGTGTAATTAAAATAATTTGATGTCTCAAAATATTAAAAGATAACTGTAGAAAATTCATTTCTACAGCTACCAATATCAGTGTCAATAAACAACTTATTTGTCAGTAGCTAGAGTGACAGTTACAATAAAAAGCAATTCATGAATTTCTTTTTTTTATTGTAAAACAAGGTATGGTTTCTTTGCTTGGCCAACTGTGGGCCAAATATGCGATCCTATACCTTTTAAAGCTATATTACTTTTAAAAATATGGGTCTACAAGATGGCTTCCACCCATTGAAGAAAAATGACACTACAAGCCCAGCATGATAATTGCAACAATCAATAAAGGACAAATGAATAAGAGTGCGTCCTCCTGCATTTGACGGATCCAGGCCCTATTTAATAGGCCTGTACACTACAAAGACATTTTTGTAACTTAAGGGGTTCAATAGAGTGGTTATGAGTGCATCCTTTGACCACCTATTTTAAGAAACTAAGAGTAGCACTGATATAACACCACATTACATGAGGCAGGGGTTTAATGTTCCCAACCGCAAGTTTTTTGTATGTGTTCACCCCTTCATGAAAACTTTAATTTTGAAAGTTAAGTTAGTAGATTTGGTGAAGCTATTTTGATATTGAGAAGGTCAACAAATTTTACACGGTCCAGTGTTGTGCATTAAAACTGATGGTTAGTTAACACTAGCTGGCTTTGTTCAAAGTATTAAGGCCATGCAAGAAAAATAATGTGTTTCTCTTCTGGACTTTTTTTAAATTGGTGAGAGAGGTAATTATTATTTGTTATTTTTGGATCTTTTGTTATTGTTTTTTTAACGATGGCCACCCTGTTTAAAAAGAAGGCTGCTGAGATGACACATATAGCCATTCTAGCTTAATGTGTTTCAGAAGTGAAGTGAGGAAAAATTCTTTGGAAATGCTGATACCTACAGGGGTGTTTGTGAGTATTTCTCGAGTATGTTTCATTATGATTTATTGATTGAATATATTTCATAAGCAAATTATTTTTTTGCAAATACTTATGAACGTTTTGTTGAATTTTAGCAGAATTTCTGAAAAAAAAATGGGGCGGGGTAAAATAAATGGCGCGGGTGGGGATGAGAAACACCTGATTTTTTTTTTTACTTGGGCTCAGATTGAATTCAATAAAAAATTGGCCAAATATCTTGTGTTGATACTGAATTCTTAATTGATTCTTCCTATTCTGCTTTTTATGCTTTTATATGCTTGAAAAAGAATTACTTTGTTCAACCTCCTTATTCTCAAAATAGATTTTCCAACAAAAAAGCCCAACTTTAAAAACAACTTTCAAAATTAACATTTTCATGAGGCAATCAATAATGTACTCAAAACCACTTCATCAATACCTCTTAAATGAACCACACTTGTCATGAAAGACATGATCTTCCAATTGTACACACACACACAATATGTCATTGCTGAAACACTGTTAAACCAATACCCAAATTCAAATGAATACACACCAAGGCTGGTGCGACATGTACTTTGGTTGGTGCCGGATATTCAAATGTAGACAACATTAGAGTCACTCCTACCTATTTACCGGAAGGCTTCTGATATTAAACTTGGTTGGAACTGAAATAAGATCACAAATGCCTGCTAGTATATTGCACTTCACTATATGTGTCCTGTAAAGCCAAATATTATGTGCATCATGCAAACATACACACTGGCATCCAAAATGAGACCTTGAGACCATATTTTTAATCATAAGTTTAGTTAGTTAAATCAAAGATTTAAATCCAATTTTGTCCACGCTAAACGGGGGTGGCCAGATTCACCTCACGCTCAGCAATACTGCTGTGTGAGGGTTTATTGGAGCAAAAAATTATATTTTAAAAATTTAAAATACCTGGTCTGCATTTTCAAGTACAAAGATCATGAGGTTAATGGTTTTATCCTGCAATAAGAAGTAATGTCCCTTTCAATGACATAACTAAAACCAGCCTCCTGTTTCAGCATTTACCTGATCTTGACTAAGTTTTCCACATTTCCTCAAATCTTTAGAAAGAATTTATAGAAAGTTCAGATAAAGACATTTTCCAAATCAACAAAATTTGAATTATTCATAAAAAATATTTTGGACTACAATTTTATATGCACATGACAAAAATGTAGATAATTTAAAAAGTCCACCAAGTATTTGCTATCATAAAGATTTTTTTTCTATGAAGACACTAACTTTTCATTAAAAATAAGCCAAACTTGAGCAAAAATCAAGTATAACTCCTTTGATATTAAACTTAGTCAATTAGGACTGCAAAAAGATGTCTGAGGATAAAGACCATCTTAGTAAGTCCAACAGATAATAACATATCACAGTGAAATGCATCTATCATCTATTTTTACCCTCAGGTAACTCATTTGGATGCCAATCTTTAACCAAAGGTTTACAAAAATGATAACTCAAGATCATTTTGCCTTGGCAGAATTTTCTTAACTGATTGTTTTGTTTTTTTTGTTAGCCTGGTTAACAGAGCATTTGTTTGTATTGAATGAGAATCAAAGTACTCCCAAAAGAACATCCAATACAGGTTACCCACTTCACTCAAGAGCAGACTTTAACGAAAAGTGCTTGTTTATGTTTTTAAAAAAATCAGATCAATTCCAAGCAGGACTTGTGTTACTTTTTAAGGTGTTTCCTATAATTTGCAGGTTATTTTGAAATTTGCTAATCCAATATTAATGATTTTTGAAAAATTTTAAACATACATTAGAAATCATAGTTAAAGGTCCCAGGAAATGCAAATAGAATTGATGTGGTTTGTGTCAAGTCTACAAGGAGGGACTAGAAAGCATTCAATATTTGGGTTGGTGATGACATTATTAGTGAAACTATTGATTTTCAGAGAGTAATAGAAAATTCCAGGTGACTGGTGTGAATCTATTCATGACACTGACTGAAAATCAATAGTTTCACTAATGATGTCACTGGTAGTGTATTCTTTTTTCTGGCCCTGTTTATTGGAATGGAATGTCCCATAAAGATTTGTAGTAGCTTTATCATCTCATTTCCAGGGACCTTTAAGGATACGCCAGTTACAGAATATGCAAGGCTTCCATTCGCGGCCGTTTCTGTCAGGTGTGTTTTTATTGCATACTGGCACCTTGATCTTGAGCTATCATAGTGGTTTACTTCACTTATGAATTACCTAGTTTTTCTTCGGTAAACACTTCCCATCTGCTCTTTGCCAAACCAGCCTATATTAATAGAAAAACAAAACAAAAGATTTGTGATACATAATTTGTGCAAGCAAAGTGATTTGTCTGTAGAAAATGAAACAAAGTCCAAAGTGATTGCCAACTTTTTGATTTGAAAGCATGTTTCTAAATATGGAATTTAGCGAATTGGCTTCTGGTGGAAGTCATTTACTAGTAGGAATCAAACCACAACTTGAAACTTGGGAAATGACCTTTTGCATTCTGCTAGAAATCATCAACATTTTAGAAATGAAACCATGTCATTACAGTGTGGGACACGACTGATTGGTTTCTGCTGGAAGTCGTTCACCTATACACTTTGTCCACATGTAGAAGGAATGATATCGCTTTTGTGCTATTTTGCATGCATATCATCCATGTTGACTTTGTACTCTCGTAATATTAGCTACAACATGTTGGATAAAAATATTTATCACTGTGCGAAAGCAATGACTTCACTCCATACTTATGGGCGGGGGAATTATAGGACTGAAGACTTGGGAAATGACTGATTGGTGTCTGTTTGAAGTCATCCACTTAAAGAAATGAACTCACAATTTGAATATTTGAAAGTGAACAAAGGCTTCTGTTGGAAGCTGTCCATATATATATACATGAGAAATGAAACCATGTCGTGAAACTTGGGTACTGATTATTGCGATCATGATTGAGGACAAATGCAGCTTGCCAAGTTACATTGACAATTGCATGTCACACTATGTGAGCTTACTAATACTGGAGCAATGTACCAGACTGGAATCCTCAAACCATGTGTACTATGTTGGCTTCTCTGATTTCCAAGCAAAGGAGGAATATTACAATAACATCATTACATGATTACATGCTCTACCTACCTCTTCCTCCTCTTCTTGACTTTCTGCTTTAGCTGCTTCAGCTTCAGGATCAAAGTCTTCCATTTCCACCTGTAGTGCAATAAATAATCCACATTTTTTTATCAATTTATTTGTAACAATACCATTCTCAAGTAATTACCATAATTCAACTGCATAAATTAACAGGGAACAGATTAAACAATCATACAAAGAAGTATCTTCAATGTTAACCTGAACAAAAAAATACAGCAAGTAACTTGCGTCATCCCCCTGGCAAGATGGCAGTCTGGAACATGACCTCAGATGACCTTTGACCTTCGTCCATGACCTTTGACATCATCCACACATGAAGGAACCCCTATTGCACCTTAACCCCAAGTCTGGTTTAAATCGGACCTAAACTTTCGAAGGAGACACGAAAAACAAAAACCTAACCAAACTGGAACACACACATACATACAGACATTCGCCCTGTTGCTTTTCAAGCCAGGGGGATAAAAATTACAAGTCAGAAAAAAAAATTATCTACTATAAAATTTTAGAAGTGTCTACACAAGTTCATTATTTTGTAACATAATCAACCGTCCATATGTATAATGTATTCAAGTCTTTCTGCTGCATTTTGTATTGCACATATTTACCATACACATTTGGGTCATCAAGAATAACAATGTAATTCTTTGTAAGAAAGTGTTTACTATATATAGAAGCCCACCTCAAGAATGACAACATATATACAGCAAATAGTTATGTATTCTCACTGCAATGATTCAATAAATAAGTCTGAATGATCTGTTTAAGCAATTTCTATACCAAAACTGGTCCGGATTTGGGAGGAGGCAGCTGCGGCTTCCCACTGGCACCTGTTGACGATGAAAATCTCCCTTTAACCCTTACCACTGTATACTTTAAAGTGTAATAAGAGGCAAAATGTAAGTATCCTCCTTCTTTGAAACAATGTAGTGTGCACAAAAGCACCCAAAGTATTATACATATACCCTTATGTATATATAAATCCTACCCTCCCTGTTTACTTCTTTTGTTGACTTTCTTTTGAAAAAAAATACTTCATGCGAATTCTATACACTTATTCTTCACTATTAAGTCACTCCTGCAAATTTTAAATATTTTTTATGATTTGCACGGATCAGTGCCTTGTAAGTATGATGCATATTACGCATACATCCCCTCGAGGTGGTGTTGCGACGCCTATCTACCTTTAGCACAAGCGACTGTGGGGAACACGCTTCACTATCACCCATGAATTGTCCACATCTTGCTCTTTTGGACACCTAGATATCAACAGACTAAACAATAACAAATAAATATTGGGGTAATAGCAGGAGGCGCTGGTCAGCTGGATGTAACATCCCTGAAAAAGTATAACATATATCACCAACATTTGCAATCTCAATTGTAAGTCTCTATGAACTCAACAAAGACACGCCAACCTGTAACATTTTGCTAGTGAATGTTTTCCTCAATATTGCCGAATACTGTAATCTCTCCAACTTACCTCGGTGATAGCATCGTCTTGTAATAGTGACCTCACATCCAGTCTGGTATACTGTACCGGTGCTTGCTGCCAACTTGTGATGACCTGAACATGGGATTAAAAGAAACGGACATCAAAATTAATATTACAAACACAAGCAGATTCCTCTCTTAAGTGGTTGGAAAAATAAAATAGCTCTTCATCAAATAATACTTAAAGAAAAACAGTGGCCTTTTGCAAATAGGTGAATGACTTCCTGGACATTCAAATAACTAAGAACTAAAACATTTCAATAATATAAATATGGAGGATATAAAATCAAAACCAGACGCAGAACATTATGTTTAAAAGTTCTACCAATTGAGGCATATAAAATGACACTTCCAAACAAAACCAGGATAAAAACAATGAAAGATTAATCTTAGACTAACTAATATGATTTAAGTTAACCACTTGCCAGCCTGGGGAGTGGTTGTTGGTGACGGTTACATGAATATTAATTTATACAAATTAATACAGAACTCATTATAATAAAAATAAATGTTGACATTTATATAGCGCCCTTCACAATGTATCAAAGCGCTTTACATTTATTCCACTGCCACTAGAATATGTCCGCTGCCTTACAAATGCCCAAAGCATACTCATACCTTTGGGCAGTGCTCAATGGACAATATTCCTAACAGCTCCCCACTTTGCACCTGGGTGGAGAGAGGCAAGCGACGTAAAGTGCCATGTCCAAGTGCACAACACATCAGCGGGACTCAAACCCAGGACCTTTGGGTCATTAGTCGGTCGTTGTATCCACTGGACCACATGTGCCCTCATTATAACCTAATGAAATTTTATTTTGCACTCTTTCCCTTTTAATGGCTTATTCACTCATGACTTTCCTTCTCAAAACTTTACTTACATTCAAAAAGCCCACTCTCACCGTCTCTCTTGCGGTCACGCAAGCGGCAAAGTGTAGAAGAAACCAATGGTAGTTCACCATCAGAGGTTAGTGAGGGGAGACTTGGTTTCATTATTTTTCATTCTACTGCATTCTCTTCCTTCCATACTCTTGTCAGTTCCAATATTGAATGTTTTTCTCTTTTCTTACTCTCTTTTACAGTGTCCTAAGTCAAGAGCGCTTCTGATCAAGAAGATTTGGCTGAGAACAGGTCACTTTCAGGAAGTGAGGTTAGCTTTTCTTCCCAGAATACTAAATCTTAATTTCTTTCTATCTTCTTCAACACTTCTTTGTCCCCCTTTGGCCCCAATATGTTGTCGCTGAGTTGCTTAATATATTCTTAACCTCTTTTTTTTAATCACCCCAGTTGTCACAATCCACTGAAGGGTCAACCGAAGCTACTCAGCCTTCTGAACAGGAAGAATATCTGAAATTTGGCCAGAAGTGGTATTCTGAAAGTGACGTTAGTTTTGCTTCAACATATGGCTCACTCTTCATCCTTTTCTTTCCTCTGCTTCTTTGGTTCCTTAAATATTATCAGTCCTCACTTATATTTTGTTGACCTTTTCTCTTTTTCAGTCTCCACAGTTGTTCGGTCAAGAATCTATTGACCAATTTGAAACAGCAGAAGGGGCAGACTTTCCTGAAAAGTCTCATGCAGGAAGTGAGGTTAGTTGTGGTATGCATTTTAATGTCTCAGTTCTGTTTTCCTTTGTTTCTTTTCCTCTAGAATACTACTTTACATACATAATACTCATCCCATATCATTTTTTTTCTTCCTTTTCCATCTTCAGGCTCCACTGACACAAGTTAAACATCACCACATAAGTACCTCTACCAAGTTGTCAATGGTAAATTTTGTGAACAGACTTGACTTGTGCGACTTTTGAAGACAAGGTTAGTATAAGAGTTGTTTCTCATTCTTACAAGTAAATATTTCAAATTAGCAGGTTTCAAAGGGAATGACAATGTTATGTATTAAACAGTAACACTGCAAAGGCCCAGTGCAAAGGTTGCTGACTGAAATGTAGTTTCTGTACTCAAAACTGCCAGTCATCACTGTAATGCAAGTTTGTTGTTGCAGTCCACTGTAAGTTAATAATAACGTTTATGATCCTATTGTCTATAGAACAATTGAAGTGAAAAGAATTATGTTAAGTTGGATTCAACTTAGAATTTTTCAAACAAAAAACAAGAATTTACATTTACTCCTCTGCAAAGGGTATTTAATGTTGAATGAAAACTAATTTTATTTAAAAGACTTCATCACTCTTCTGGCCTTATTTCCATCCTAATCTGGCAACAACCCAGTCAACTTTGACATTGGAAGACCTAAAGGAGCAAGAACAGGAATTGGAATAGCTACACAGACTTAAATTGAAAGAGTAATGGCTGCTCAGAGTGAACCAAAGGGCGAACAAACAAACCGTCACATTTGTGACAAACTCATGGTTGATAAACCTATTGACAATGCTCATTGGATTGTGGCAAAATATAATCTGCCCCAGTCATATAAGTCAAAGAGGATAATTAACCAGCATAGAAGACAGAAAAAGATAAAGCAAAATGCACACAGATAAACTGGAAGAAAATGAATTGGAAAACTTCTATGACAACAAATTTGAGTTTCCCAAGGCAACCGGTAAAGGAGTTGCAGGAAAAAGTGTCTAATTTAGAGAAGTTCTTAGGGAGAGGAGCAAGAAGAAAGAGGAAGAAATTGATAGGGTTAGAGCTAGAGAAAAATATTGTAAAGTATACAGCATTAGTCGCAACCCCTGTAGAGAATTATCAGCTGCACAAAACAAAATCTGCTCTCTCATATGGACCTAGATTATGGAACCAAATACCAAGAGACATTCAAATGTCACCAAGCATTTCAATATTCAAGAAAAAAGTTACGGCATTCCTTAAAGAAATTTAATGAAGTGCGTCTGCCTGTTTTGTACTAGATTTTACAGATTGTATGTAAACCATACCACATGTTTATGCATGAAATCCCCATTATATTCATTTGCATTTAATGTAACTATTATGTTAAAAGTATTTGTTTGATTCTTCTACATGTATGTATACCGTTATAATGGTATTATTTTGAGGCCAAATGTTTTTCGTTTGTGTAATGTAAATGTCCGTGCAACGTTGTCCATTGTCCTTACGTGATTTTGCAACAGGGGGTGCATCATTATCAGGCTCTGCCTATCGTTATACCTCCTCCATCACTTTAGTTTTTTTTAAATACGTTGTATATATCTTGTGCTTTTGATGGAAAATAAATAAACTTGATTGATATGAAGAGGAAGAAAAGAAGAAAGTGACATTGAGGAGCATCTGCATCCTTCAAAGGAAGAAGAGCTCAGAAAAGAGCTGATAGAGTTACATTACAAGTACGATATCTTGAAAGAACAACTCGACAGTGACAACACAGTTGTTGTATGATGAGGAAAAGAGGGAAACTCTGCAGATATACAGAAGTGTGTACATATGCTGATGTCCCATAATGTAGGAACAGACAGGATAGGGTCTGTAATTATAGGGGTAATTCAACTGGCAGGGAAAATACCAAAGTACCAAGCCAGACTACGGTCAGGAGAATGAATTTGCAGCACCTAATTTTGGCTCAGAAGCAGATATCAGAGGAACTACCAGATAAAACTTCTACTACCATTGAAACGGATAAGTTCCAAATTGGAAGCCAAATATGGAGCCTATGCCATTAGAGATGACGAAGGTCGCCCTTATGTAGTTGGACTGCGAGAATTCCTGACTAAATCTGCCAGTTATAGCTTAAATGTGTTCAAGCAAATTCTTTTTGATATTGATAAAATCTATGACTATCCCACAAATATTCCGGCATCAAGTAATATGTTGTCCAACCTCAGAACACAATGTCTGATGGGGCAGCAACCGAAACCAAGTTCAATGCCTTGCTTGAGCAGTATCGAGCAGAGATTTTGCCCGAGATGGTTGGAGTGCCTATATTCCTGAGCTGCAGCAACAACTGATTCGCATGAATAACTTTTTCTGTGGTCTCCATGGGCTCGTCCCAGGTAGAGAAACTACACTTTGCTGACAAAGTGACAATATACAACATCAGATTTAGAAAGTCATCTCATGCAAAGCCTTTGCGTATGGTGGTGATGCCAAATCTTCATGCCATGGTAGATTTGACATTCATTGGTGGTCATCGTCATGACAATGGATACGTACCGTAGTCTCCCCATCACACCATTCAAAACAGATTTGACATCTTATTTCACAATACATCATGCATATTCTGGCTTCATAAACAGATGACAGAGTTTCTTGAGCAAGACAAAACATCTCCATGGGTGTTGTATAACCTGAAGCAGCCATTCTTTCTGGCAGGTTGCAAGGCCTTTGGCTTAGCAAGTAAGCTGATAAGCACTCCCTTGTGGAAACTATTATTGGACCCAGATATAGAAATTATGGACATGAATGCCAAATATTTGAAGTTAGTTGTCTTTTTAAAGGATGTGTCAAATGATGCAAACCAACTGCAGCAGTTTATGTCCAGCAAAATAACACCATTTCCAGACACCAAAGTTAAAGAGGATCCTATATATACTGGATTAATTGCAGACAATGAGGCGCTTGATGGCCCCTGTCAGGTTATTCTTTCTACTTTTTTAGCAGCAATGGCTAAACTCATACAATACTTGTATACTGACCACCTGCCTGGAGGAAGGTATGCCGTGGTAAGGGAAGACCTAAGAAGAGCAACAAAGGGGACGGCAAAGCATAACAAGTACTGCGAAACTATTTTTGCATTTTATGACCAAATGTTAAGAACAAAACTGCACATCTCAACTATTGCAGCTGAAGCAGGAGTGATGTTTTGTTTCAATGAAATGGCTGAATGGTTAGGAGGGAAGACTGAAGAAGCACAAGATGCACTAGTCAGGAAATCAAGAAAGGATGTACATAGAGTAATGAAAGAGTTCCAAGGAAGGCAAAAGAAAATCGCGGAAGAGAAGGCAAAAGAGAAGTTTTTGAAGGAAGAAATGGCCAAGATGAAAGTCAAGGAAAAGTTCCAACAAGCAAATGACATCATTTATTGGGGCTTAATGCAAAGTGAAAGCCAGCTCGATAGAGCTATGGCAGGACTTTCAAAGACACAACAGGTAAATCTCTTGAAGGAACAAATAAGGTTCAGAAAGAACCACCTCCTGCAGAAGTCCAGTGATCCAAAACTCTTTAACTTCTCTATCCAAGAGGAGGGGGACACAAAAAAAGAGAAAGAGCTGTGTCCACTGAAGAGCTTGCTGGAAGAGCTTGCTGTTAATGTAACGCAACTCATAAAGAGGAGGCATGGCAAACCAGAAGGGAACAAGGAGAGGCCAGCTGGTAAGAAGACGTGTACATCAAGTTTCATTGGGCTGGATAAGAATGTTGGTAGGATGGACAAGTCGTTCTCAAGAAGGACTGTTAGTACCACTGTTTGGCAAGTTACTTGCACGAGTCCTCATTGCTGCTTTAATCAGATTTGCTTTTGATTATGTTGCACCATCTGCACTTGCACGTTTATCAAAATGGCCAGAAAAGGGCGTATGCCAGAAGAGATTGTATAGTTGCCGTTAATTTTCTATCAGTGTACAACGGAACAGTGTATGCTGATTCCGTGTAACGTGTACACGTTGATATAGTATTGAAAGATGACTGCCGAATTTTACGCCTCAACGAAATGCAAACTCTATGCATTCATAATCGTTCGTAATCAAACTTTCAGGCTTTGATTCAGTCATATTCATCCGAACAAAAGGTAAAAGGTTTTTAAAATCACGGCTAAATAAAAGTGTAAGATAAAGAATTCAAAAGCAACCCCCCCCCCCTCGGGGGTAGTTAGATTTAGTTCAATGATATATTTACTGATGGTGACCGATAAATTAAGAAGAATAACACATGAAGAATAGGCAATTCATTGCCTGATCAAGCGAGTTGTCAAGCTAATGTGAAGTAATTCTGAGGAGACACGGATGTGGCACAAAGAAGCACGCTTCGGGGCACCTGCTGATACATTTTAACCAAAATCAGCAATCTATGATAAAGTTTATGAGGAGTCTCATTAAATTCAATCCAATACATTGATGCATTACTTGTGCAAATTGGAGTTGTTACTAAAAGATGCATGCTGGGATGTCCATTCTTTCTGTTATGAAATTCCGTTTCAAACACACTTGACCTATGCCATCAACTATGCTATGTAGTCACTCAAATATAAGAGGCAGAAAATGTAGGTGACTTTTATTTTATGCAATTTCTCTACATTCACATGAACAAGTCATTATTAATTGGGCGGTTTGTACTCTAGTAAAAGTTTAAAAACAAAATTTTGAATTGTAGCATCAAAACGGGAAAGACGTCAGTTAAAATATTCGCAGATGAGAAAAAATACACGGTTTATAATGATACAAAAATCACAGTTTCAATGGTGTGAAAGGTGGGGGTTGAGGATCGTGGGTGCCCTTTTGAAGCCATCCTAACACAACCCCTAAAGGTGCATTATAATAGCCCTAACACTCCATAATACCACGCTGTGCTACCAACATGGTATTTTGTGGTATTTGGGGGTTCAGTATAGAACACTTCTAAGATGAGAAAAATACAAGGTTTCTAATGATACCAAAATCACAGTTTCAATGGTGTTAAAGGTGAGGATCGGGTGGTGCCCTTTTGAAACCATCTTAACACAACCCCTAAAGGTGCATTATAATAGCCCTAACACTCCATAATACCACGCTGTGCTACCAACATGGTATTTTATGGTATTTGCGGGTTCATAGCACACTTTCCCCTGTTTTGGCATACAAACCATCAGTGATGCTGAAAGTCGTGGTAATTGGGGGTTTGGCAGTTTAATGTCTGTGGTATTTTTTTGGTATTCGGTTTCTTATGAAATTAGGGGTGGGGAAAGAATACTATATTCCAATTAACACCGACAGAAGCCTAGGTTACACCAGATAGCCCATTCATTTGTATAGAACTTACCTCAAAGCCTTTGTTTTTGCCATATGTGAGGAACGGTTCAAACTGTGACAGCTTATCATTAATAGCATCTACTATAATGAAATCAAAGAAGCCATCATCTACAGTCTTCTTGAAGCTCTTCAGAAGACTGGCTTGGTATATGGACTCCATTTCCCTCTCAATCAAACTCATACTGTGTCACCTGCAGACAAATTATTGATGTGAAATTGGTTAGATAAGTAATAAGTAAATATTGGTACATAAATATCAGAGTTCAGTAACTAAATTGTTCATGAATACACAAATAGATACCTAAATAAACTTAAACACTCTCATTTCACTGAAATTGTGATCTTAAAATCATTAACACACTTGCTAATTACATTCCCAGGATCAAATTAGGCATCATCATGTCAAAAAATAGACTCCCCTTAAGTTGTATTTGCTGTAGAACACCCTTCCCTTTCCTCCCCTACCCACCCCTTCTCTTTCCTCTCCTCCTGCTGAGCAGTGTTGTAGGAGACATACATATTAACTTGTTTACAACATTGGTCTTGGGAGAGGGAATGCAATGAAGGTGACTAATGCTTGGTTCATACTTTATCAGCAGACTTCTGCCGACGCTAGCCTTTCGCATGTTTTTTACATAACGCGTATGTTTCATGCATCTGGCGCGCAAAGCATGTTCGAAAGGCTAGTGTCAGCAGACGTCTGCCGATGAAGTACAAACCCACCTTAAGTATCCCATCAATTTTGTCCAAGATTGCAGGTAAGTGGTAGATAGTTAGGCAAATGGTTAAACATCAAACCTATCATCTACAAGTCACAATGAACATGGTTTCAACAATCAAGCTAATCATGTATGCACCTCTGATCCAAAGCCGATTTATTTGTAATAGCTAATTGTAATCTGGACTTACCTTGACCTTGACCTTTTTATTGGTCTCTGGATCTGTTTCCATCTTTTCTACTTCAACCGAGAAGTAATCATCTAAACACAGCATACGAGGAGTAGCACCACCATTTAACATCTCCTTGTCCTGTCAAGTGACATGATCAAAGGACAATCACATAAGGTTTTATTTAGAAGTTACACCAATTCACATAAAGAACAATTGTGAAATTGTTTTTAAACAAGCTGGTTCCCCACACAGTCTTGCCCAAGGTCACAATCAGAAATCTTTAATCAGACTGCCAAACTTTTTAACAACAAAAAAAACGTGATCAAATTTGACCCCTGCATGTCCTTTAATCTCAACATCCTTAAGGTCACTCCTTCCCTTCCACCCACTGATAATTGTTACCAAATTTGGTTGGAATTAAAGTGATACTGTGAAAATGGGGAAACTTTAACCAATTAAAAACTAACCAAAATGGCCAGACATAAATACACATACACAAATAGAGATTTCTTAGTCTTGCTCTAAGCAAGCTCAAGGGCAAAACAATACCCTCTCTTCCAACATTCTTCGCTCAACAAATGCAAGTTGGCCCCTAAGCACCTCCAAATAGCATTACCTTGATTAGTCTTGACACATATGTCTTTCCACTTCCTGGAGGGCCACGCATTAGAATAAGCACCTTCTTTGGCCTGGTAAGACGTCCTGGTTTGTTAAGGATGTCGTCAATAGAGATGCACTGTGCAATAGGGTTATCTTTGGGTAAACCTCCTTTCTCTTGCCTTCTGGTACCCTCAAACCCAACTGTAAGATCATAGTAGTCATCCTCTGGAGGATAGCTCTGCTGATCATGGTAGTCATCGGGACATGGTGGTGGAATATGGTAGCGCTGGTCCATGTCTTCTCTTGGAGGGTAGTCCCTGCTTGGGCCGAAGTCATCACGGTGCATGCCGTAGTCACGATCTCGGTCGTATTCTTCTGGATAACCACGTCTTTGATCATAACCGTACCTGAAAGATTAAATGGATAAACTTTGTTTACAAATTTGGAACAAAACAAAGAAATTATTAAAGACAGAAAATCAAATATACACATGCATGCATAGCACAAAACAACACACAAATACCACAGATAATGTAATTAACTTGCAGCTATTCTTAAAATTATGTCTTAAAATTATGACAGAAAATTAAGTCTTAATAGAATAGGCTTTAAAGGTGCAAAACAATAGATTTCAAATAACAGGTGTCCCTAAACAATTCAGCCAATGTTTTCTATTGAAATATAAGCATATACAAATCACATTTTGTTTTCATTTTAAGGGAATCTATTGAGTGTCTAATCTATATGAAATCACTACATATCACAGAAAATATGGATGACTTGAAACTCTTGTTGCACCTTTAAGTAATTCATCAAATACAAGTGCCTGGGATTAAACCTTTTTCAATTTTACACTTTTTCTTACTCTTGCCCTAAAACTTAATTTTATGATTTTGTTAAACTCCTGCAACAACCATTTTTATTATGCAAAATCATGATCTATGACCCTACTAAACAGTATGCAACTCATGCTTACTGGTACAAGCCTTTTACTTGAAGCTGCTGATGACATGATGTTCAATGCATTTGATTAAATTTACTAATAATTATCAGTCACTCTAATTTAGCATGGATTTCCACATTTACAAATGTTCTCATCCACAAACAAGGACCAAGCAACCTATTCATTTAAATGCTTAACCACCATGGGTTGGTAACCCCTATTAAGTTAGCCTTGTTCAAGACACTCTACCAACTACATTCATTGGTTAACACGTCTGATACAAATAAAGTCACAGATCATAGGCAGCTCAAGTGGAGCATATTCCCCTCCCTAAAACTAAACATATGGCGAGAATGCACTCTATTAAACACCTAATTTGAGGTCTCCAATTTCACCTGGCCTGTGCTCCATGCTTCCACTAGCAAGTCCAAACTCAGGCAGAGCGCCTTGTTCAGTCTGTCAGGCTTTTTTTGCATTTGCAAAAATTTGATGGAGTTTTATACAGGGAAGATTAAAACCACAAAACAATATAATCAAGGCTGTCGCTCTGAGTAGCACAACCACTGCACCTGACCACAACAGGTGTTTGTGGTTTTATACCTAGACTTGAAGGATCCTGGATCCAGCCAGTGCGCACAACAGACCACAGGCAGTGTACCATTTTTGTATTTAATCTTTCTCTTGACAGGGTAACCCTTCAATGCTAAAGCACTGATTTCAAACCTGAAAACACAATGTTCAAAATAATTGAGAATAAATGTCAATACAATACAGTGTGAACAACAAAAAGCAAGTTTGTCGGCTCTTAGCAGACAGCCTTGATCAAGGCTACTATTAAGTGTAAGCAGATGTTTACACTCACAGGCACACCAAGGCAAAGTGATGCACACCCCAGGACACATACATACCTCTCATCAACATCAGTTCCCTCAAAGTCATACTGTTCCTGAGTATCTTTTTCTTTAGAGTATGAACTGCATGTCACCAATGAGGAGGTGGGAATGGGAATAGAGACAAGAAGAGAAAAAAAGAGTATCGATGATTGAAAGTGAGGTAAATGGCTTTCACACATTTGATGATGAACGGGTTGTGGCAAATGGAAAGCATCCTCTGATTTGTGCGAACAGGTCCTTAGAAATAAGGGCCATCTAACAAAAATCTTATTTAGTAAAATCAGTTCAACAACCAGGCAAATAACGGTTAGAGTTGGTGATATTCACTGAAAACTGACCTTACATGCTTGAGCTTTGAGGCTGGGGGAAAATAGGGGTTGTCGGGAAAGTATTAAGAGTTCTCAAATAGATGTGATTTTCCAAAATAATATTAAGATTCAGGCCAGCTGACAACATTGGTGACATGCAAGATTTATGATGAATGCAATCTTTAAGCATAAAACTAATCCACACTTCACTTTTGATGATTGTGATATTTCGTGCAAGCATTGCAGTAAATCAAATTTTCAAAGAATAATGCAAGAGAGATAGTGAAGAGCACACATGAGATTAACCCCCTGAGGTCTACCACCTTTCTTACAGTATCTCTGATTGGCTCATTACCTGAGATATATCAGGATATAATGTGTGAGTAACCAATCAAATAAGACTACATATTCAATCTGGTAAAACTTTAGGCTTCTTACCATGTTTATGATGGTTATACATTGGGTTTTTTTTGTTTTTTTTTTTTGGGTGTAATAGCCAATGACAATCGGCCGGTAGACCTCAGGGGGTTAAGACAGTAAGACGAGAAATGAATGGGCAGCGAGTTAAAGAATACGAAGAGCATTTTAACATGTACATGTAGAGGGGAGAAAGACAGACAAGAAAACCAGACAGGACATTCAAAGGGAGAAAGAGTTAAGAGCCAACACAAATAGACATCCACATTTTCAAGCAAAACAAATAATCACACATTAAGAACAATATGTACACAAGTACTGAATTCTGTTTATATGTATGCATTGATTGATGCCGGTAGGGTGGGGGAGGTAAAAGGGGAAACTCTTTAACATGACCAATTACAAATAAACCACATAGCACAAAGACCAACATGCAGCCTTGTTTGATAGCCTATTTTCTCTGTACTAAAATTTACAGTTAACACAAATCAATAACACAATCATTGCTTAACATTAAGCCCATATAATGGCCCAATCCTTTGATTTGTAATTTTTCAATGAAAGATTTATACATGAAAAAGATTTTGAACAAAGTGCTCATGGTAAGAAATTTTAAGTACAATAAAAACAGTCTCTTCGGATAAAATAATTGCATTTCTTTACCATCAAAGATAATAAATTGTAATTGACGGGACTTTAGATATTCAATCATAACTGAGAAATATAATTTGGAAACAAGATGCCAACTGTTTTGAGGTTTTGATTGCTAGGAGTTAAATGTTTCATTGATTTGTGGTATTTTGTAAGAGCTTATGGTTCAACTGAACTGGAACAGCTATGAGAACTTGTAATGTTGTGAAAATAAGACTGAGATTAAGCTGGCAGTGGTGAAAGAATACAAAATACAAAGTTGGTTTTGACTTCAAGGCTTTAAACTACATTTTCCCTGGGGTACTAGAGTCAAAGAATACCTGCAAAGCACCAAATAGTTTTGGACAAATTACAGTTTTGAGGCTCTGAGCCCAGTTACCTTCTGCAAGAATATTATTAAGATGTCAATTAATCACATTCCTTGTCCTATCCCTTTTTGTGTGTGTTTTGCGCCATGGATCTAAAATTATTTTAAACACCATTTCAATATTTTCATGATTTGCCTTTATTTGAAGGCCTTGTTGGAGAAATACAGGAACTGACTTTTAAGGAGAGTGAGAGTGATAGCTTCCCTAAAGCTCTCCTTAAGCACTTTGAAGGAGAGCGATTTAAAGCTCCCCTTGGGAATCTGCTCTATCCATGGTTAGCACTGGTATATGCCATGAAAAGCTCTCCTTAAAGCTCCCCCTGATATGACCAGGGGAGCTTTTTACCAAGCACCACCTTATTTTAAAAGTCAGTCCCTGCCGAATAAAATCACAGGCATCATCACAATCAAACACTGTATTTGCCAGAGTCAAACTTTGGTGTTAAGCTGCTTTTGGCATGCTGATATACTGATGCTGAAATAACTCCACAAAACATGAAACCCTCAAAACTTGTCTGCCCTGGAGAGGCAATCAAGACGAACTACTTTACTCTTCCTACAGTGCATTTTATTTGCTTTAGCATCAACTAGGCTTGTAGGATATAATGTGACTCTAAGCCTGTTACCTATTAACCTAAGGTATCTGCAACTTTAGCTAAGTTTGTTGGTACAAGTTCCTGTTTGTTTTATGAACAAAATTGATTGGTTTCTTTCCTGTACAACATGCTTCATGCAGTTTCTTATATGCTATCTGTTAATGGCATTTGATAAAATGAGGTGATGCCACCTCTTGGGTCTGGGAAGACTTGCGGTGGGCTCATTCCTTCATCAACTGATGCTAGTCTTTTGACCATGCTTGGCCTGCCAGATGCATAAACGCAGGCATTGTGTGAAAAGTGCGAAAGGCTAGCATTGGCCAAATTATACCGACATAGCGTGTACCCACCATAGACAACTTCACTCATTTCAATTTTGCATTACAATACAGAGAAACAAGCACAAAGTGAACATGAATTGTAAGTAGAAAAAAATTACAGCATATACTGCAAAGTTTAAACTGATATCATGCCTTAGAACTACAGCTTATGTGTAGCATACTCATTAATTCAAAGACTTAGAAAAAGGATTGGGCTCAAATGGTTGCAACAGGGATATCATCAATGGGATCCAAACACATCGGCATGCACACGAAGAGCATATGGCGGCGGGTACAAGGAGTAGTATGTTAAGGTGCTTTGACATACCTTTCATCCCTGCACTGTCATTCAAAAAAGGGCCCAATGGTCAAGCTCAGTGTCTTTGAAATCATATGGCTCAGTTTCTTTATTATCTTGGCCATGTGAGTATGAAAAGCTTTATGAGTGTAAAAACAATGAAAATACACAGTTCTAGGTTTTTTTTCTCTCTCATTACATAGGTTATTTTCTACTCCAAAAAAAGAACTTGTTTATTTAAAATTACACAGTTCAACAAAAACATGATACTTCTCAAGTATTATAATGCATTCAAACATTCCTTCCTCTTGAGTAGTGGATACAGCAGTGGAAAAGTGACGACTTAAGGTGGAAAACTCCATTTAGAAGGCTACAATTATTTGTTTTTTGAAATTATAACTATGAGAAAGGTTAAATTCACCTTTCATTTGCTCTTTGTTTGAAAAAAAATCAAGAGTTGGGGTTCAAAAAGGTACAAGATCAAAGTTGGTAATCAGAAGCAATTAGTCATTTGATTGAAATCACCACTTGAAAAGCAATAAAAAATACATAAGAAATTGATTTGTATGTATTTATTGTTTTTCAAAAGGCGATATTTAATAAATTGCCATTAAAAAAACGGTATTCTCAAATCATCGCAGTTTCCTGAAGGATTAAGTGCAATTATTGATTAAAATTAGGTTATTGCATGATCATTAAAACAACGTTGTTTTTTTTTTTTTTTTTTTTTTAAATTGATAAAATTAAAATAGTTCTAGACTTTTAAGTGCGATTTCTCCGTTTAAAATATTTTAGTGATTTTGCAAACGAAAAACAAGATTTAGCTATGGTAACATGCTTCAAAAAACATTAAAATTTACCATGCAGATAGTACTTAAGTTGCTCTATGACCCAAACCTAAATAATATAATTTTAGCAAAGTTGATAAACTAGCTATGCACATATTAAATAGGCACTTTTTTTCTTCCTTTTTCCCCCAATCCTTTCACATTTACCTCCATTTTACCATATTTCTGTATTTTGTTTGATGTTAACAAACCTGTGCTTTTTTAGGTTTAGGCGATGGAGTATTGTCAAGAGCTTTAATTTGATTAACCACATGTCTAGGGTATATGGTTCTTGAGAATTGGTTTGCCAAAAATACATATTATGCAAATTAGCATGTTTGGCATTTGGTGCCATGGCAACAGTATCAAAACTGATGCCAAATTTGAAGTCTGTCCAACTTTTGATATTTGATACTGAATTTGGCCTCAATTATTTAGTTAAAAAAAGTTCTATGCAAATGGTGTTTTCCACCTTAAAAGATCAACCATTGTTCTCTGATGATGCTTTTTGCAAAACAATAGTCACTTTTCACAGCTGTGATTCTGTTTTTTTTCCTCAACAAAAATATTGAATGACAAGAAATGTTCCTGAAGCAAAATGTTGGACTGCAGGGGTAGAATTTCGTGGCAGAGTGCGAGAATCAGTCTTGATTCTCAAAAATGAATTTTGCAGGAATCATCTAATTTGCTAACTGTGTTAAGTTCTAAAGTTTGCGAGAATCAACATTGATTCACGCAAATCAATTTACGAGAATCTTTGCGAGAATCGATTCTCGGATTCTAGCCCTGGACTGATCTTTGTCTGGGAAATGGTAGAAACTATTGCCCCTCAGTGATTTACAACTGGGAGCTATTATTTTCCCTTGATCTAAGATCTTTGGAAAATAATAGCCTTTGGTCTTCTGTTCACATTGGGGTAGTGGAGTACACAGAACTTATTTTTGGGATGCTGAACTTCAAAAAAGTTGCCTTTTTTTGGTAAAAGTGGACTCCCCTAAAATGATAGTTTTTTTACTTTTTGAACATCTCATCACCAAAAAGTATCCAATTTTCTCAAAATTTTGGACTTTTTATAAAAAAAAAATCGGCAAAAAGTGGACCCCCTGCATAAGGGCCTGCATTGGGGTAAAAGTCACTCTTTTTCTTATGGGCAGTTAATATTTTGTATGCTAACATATGCCAGCAAACTTTAGGATGACTGGATTCCTCAAACAAGAATCGTGTGTAATTAACGCGTTGCATTGTTTTTCATATGCAAATTAGTTCAGTATTCATTAACATGCAGAGATCTGGATGCTAAAATATACAGCACCAGAAGAAGTCATCCCATCTACCATCCAACCAAGCTTAAATTTCACTAGCTGCTGTTGGTAAGGAATTGGTTTGGAACTAATGCTTTTAGCACCAGAAATGGCAAACATGGTCCACTTGATCTCTCTTGTACTTTTACACCTTCATTCTCACTTTCTTCCCGAAATTAAAAAGATTCTATGACTTTGGCCAATATTTCAAATTCCATGACTTCGGCCAATGACCTTTGCCAACACTTCAAATTCCATTACAGTTGCCACTATTGAAAATTTTGTGACTTGCCAATATTGAAATTTCATGACCTTTGCCACCATTAACAAACAGAACCAAATGTCACAATTAGTAAAGACATCCAAGTACGTTGATACAGTGACCAATTCCAGGGATAACAATCTGGGTAAAATCACTGCTAGATGACTTTTGACCTTACACGTGTTGTCACATGTTTACTTCTCAATTTACCACATGCACATGCATGGATAGATAGATAATATTCATATCCCTGTCTAAAAAGTATACAGCATATGACCTTCTCATGTTCTATCACTGTGCCACGTTAGAAGTTCATTGACTTATCGGTTTAGTCTGTAAAGTGGATTAATGAATTTTCTTCCAAATACGCAAATGAGCTCATTAATATTCATAACCCATCCAAAAAATATACAGCACATGACCTCATTGTGTTCTATCATCATGCCAAGTTAAAAGTCCATTGAATAATCGGTTATTCTGTAGAGTGGATCAATGTTTTTGCTGCCCATCTGCCCGCCCATCAGTGGTATAACATAAGCCCACACAACAACATTGTGTTGTGGGGGCCAAAAATTCCACTTTTGCCAACATTTGAAACTCCATGACTTTTGCCAAAATTTGCAAAAGTCAATTTTTTCACTCATCCTGAATTTATTGCATCCAGTGAAAATTATGTCCATCATAGATGGCAAAATCCTGCTAAGTGGGAACCTTGGCGACTTCTACTATAGACTTACCTATCATCTCTTCTTTCATAGTCAAAACGATCTCTGTCTCTTTGAAAGCGATCTTTTGGATTGCGATCATCTTGTTGGTTAGGCCGAGGTCCGGTGCCATCCCAAACTTCTCTTTCTTCTTCGTCAGGGAAATTGGTGCTAATAGCTTCCTGATCTGAAGGTGACTCATTGTAAGGCTCTCTCCCCAAATCTGGTCCTGGCTCTTTCCTATAATCATGTTGGGGATCTTGGTAAAAGTCATCTGGACGATCTCTGCTTCTGTCAAATGGAATGTTGTGCTCTCCACTTGGCCCAGGATCAGGATAGCCACCCCTGTCAAATTCTGAAATGAATGGTACATCTTAAACAGCTATGGGAATTTACGGCATTTCATTGGTTCCTCTCCGGTTTTAGTTCATAATTTAAAGGTGCTTGTTCCGATTTTAAGTCTATTGTGTTCTCTACTTTGTATGAGAGCCTGGCACTAGCACAAGTACCGTGGGAAACAAACTTGTGGTTTTGATGGTAGAAGCAATAATGCATACTGCAAAGCCCTATTCAATACTGTGCTAATATTGATGGTTAAACATTAAAAGTGTTTTTTTTTTGCTTATATCTTGGGGATGAAATGGATTTGAAGGCTCAAATTTCAGGACAACAATAAGAAAAATACAGCCTTTCATCTGATAACAAAATCAATCCTACTTCCGGGTAAATCAGGGGGGTCCCAAAGACGATCAGAACACGCACCTTTAATATTTGCTGGGATTTTGTAATTTTTATGGACATTATTTTGAGGATGCCTTCGCGCCATATTGTGTTTGCTACATTCACACACGGGTGTCAATGCTGGGCCTTTCGCGAATGTTCTTTGCATTCAACAGGTTGTTTATTTCGCTTATTAGGTGATATCAGTCCTATCTTGTTGTATTTAACGGGGTATTTTGTGAGCTACAACCTCATCCCCGACTTAGCTATATCATCTGAGCTGTTAGCCTTAGTAATCCATATGTACCTAATCTTGCTTGCAAATTTGATTGTATCTGTAAGAAATTTGAAATTTTGTATTTTATGTCCATAAACGGACAGAAATTACAGCACAGTGACTTATGGGAGCGTGGGAAACAAGCAATTGCTCATAACACAAAACCGCAAGATTGGAATCAACTTAAATTTTGTGAGTGAGCTTTTCTCAAGGATAGCTAGTGAACAATGAATATGAATAAAACAGAAGATGCTAGAATCCCGAAATGCACCTTTAAGCTATAAGGATTGCAAATTTAGGGTGAAGAGTACCTTGAATTATAAATCAGTTTAAGAATTAGAATAAACATTTTTGGAACAGGTATTCTCTCTCTACGACAATTTTGAAACCGTCGATACCATTATTTTTGTGTGGAAGAAATAATAGCATTGCCTTGATTTCAATTCAATGTAGAGAGTGTACCGGTTTAAAAAAACATCTTTATTCTCCAATTCAAAACTGTTAGAATCTATGCAATGACTGTTATAAGAATTATCGACACACAATTTACTTTGTTAGAAATAGCCTTCATTTGGAAATTTACTTCAGAAAATGAATATTAGATTTATAGCATCAATGCACATTATGCATGTAAGTAACAAAAGCTGGATACCTAATATCTCTTCATTTCCTTTACCTCTACCATAAAATCTACAAGATTTACAAGATCTACAAGCAGGCCCATAAAAACTGATACCATTGAAAAATACAGCATCCCCCCAGTACATGTATAATCGGCTGGATAGCAAATTAGGTCAAAGGTCACTTGGGGCCATTAGAGGTCATTCTTCATACACCCCATGAGCACGAGAGCCTTGGGCTAGTGGTTCTGTTGACCAAGCATGATACAGTATTGGATGGATTGTGGGTGATAACAGAATATTTTTCCATATCGAATCCAATATGCATTTTGGTAGAACCCTCAATCCATCCAATAAAAGCATTATGATCTAAGAATAAGTTAAATATCTGATGCGATTGATATGGGCTTATGATGTTCGATGAAACGAAACAGGCTCAGTGCACCCATTGGATTACACGATTTATTCCGTTATCATGCATTTTATACTCTGACGGAATAAAGCGTGTAATCCAATGGGTGCACTGAGCCTGTTTCGTTTCGTCGAATATAATAAGCCATTGATATGAAAGTAGGCCTATACTCTATAATAATACTTTGTTTCTGGGTCAAAACTACCCCCGCCAAACAAAACCATGACAATGCGTAAGGAAAATAGATGCGAGTTACAAATACACACGCATATGTAGATGCCTATTTTAGAAAGAGTTGTGACAGCGACTATAGTATAATTTAAAAGGTCTTAACTTACCTAATGCATTCCTCAACATCTTCATTTCAGTATCAACTCCAAATCATCCAATATGTAAAGTACATTGGGATCAAAACCTTGGAAGGCCTAGGCCCTAATATTTAACATAAGTTCAAACCTTTAAGAGTACTCTCATAACAAGGCAGTTCTTGAACCATAAGTGTATAGCCTGATTTTGCTATCCTTATTTCCTTTACTCTCTTGGTATGTGATCGTGAACCTTACAGTAACGACATACCAGACTTGTACGCCCTACAGTTTGGATAAGTCATTTTGTGGATTGATGCTGAATATCGCCTTTACCGATCTGCTTCAGCATAACCTGCTTGGAAAAACTGTTAGCTTCAGAAAATAAATCACTTTTCCTATACTCTTCAAAAAGCGGTTTAATCCTGTTTGAATGTTGATCATGGATCAACTATTGTTAAACTGCAGCAAAAAAATCCCTCCCATCAAAACTATTCTTCCTATCCTTTGTATATAGAGTTTGGGAAATACATTTTGGTTTATACACCCGTTTTGACAGATTTGCCACCGTTTTGACAGATTTGCCACCGTTTTGACAGATTTGGTGTCACCGTTTTGAGAGATTTGTCAAACTCATACACCGAAATGTTTCCAACATGTCGAAATGACACACACAGTTTCTGCTTCCAGTTCAAGTTTTTCTTGCATCTTTTAAGTGGCAACCCTTTTGTTTTGAGCCCAATTGGGTGTACTTACATTATTCAACCTTAACCAAAATGGAATGGACACACAAACATACCGTGCATTGCTTCCAGGTGGTGTCGTTTTTACTCCTTAATTTTGTGGTGATTGCAATGGTATTAAGACATATAACAATTGTTTTTCTGGGGTGTCAAGGTTTCCACTCTAAGAAGCAAACTTATTTTTTCTCTAGTACCAGTATTGCAGGCCAGCTCATAAGGGAGGAGTTGTTGCTTAGCTTCCAATCCAATAGCTGCCATTAAACAGTTGAAAGTCATTGATAAATATCCTGGATTGGGGACATAAACTATACTTCAGCGACCAATTTCAAACCAGAACAACACAAAACTATGAGAGAGGTGAATAATTCAACATTTCAATTTTGCTTTTTTACCTCTTTCTCTTCTTTTGGAAATCCTCAGCTTCTCTTGAAAATCCCTCTGGCCCTCTTGGAAATTCCTCTGGTCCTCTTGCAAATCCCCCTGGTCCTCTTGGGAAACCCTCGCCTCTTCTTGGGAAACCCTCTTCTTTTGGAAACTCCTCTGGCCCTCTTGGGAAATGCTCTCCTTCTCTTGGAAAACGTTCTGCGTCTCTTGGGAAATGCTCGCCTTCTCTTGAAAAATGTCCCCCTTCCCTTGAGAAACCCTCTGCTTCCCTTGGGAAACGCTCTGCATCCCTTGGGAAATGTTCCGCATCCCTTGGGAAATGCTCTCCACCCCTAAGGAAACGTTCAGCTTCCCCTGGGAAACGTTCTGCGTCCCCTGGAAAACGTTCTGCGTCCCCTGGAAAACGTTCTGCGTCCCCTGGAAAACGTTCTGCGTCTCTTGGGAAATGTTCAGCATCCCCTGGAAGACGCTCTGCATCTCTTGGGAAACGCTCTGCATCCCTTGGGAAATGTTCTACATCCCTTGGGAAGCGCTCCCCCTCTCTTGGGAAATGCTCCCTTTCTCCTGGAAAACCCCCCGTTTCTCCCCTTTTCTGGTCACCCATGGCATCTGTACTCTTCTCTTTTCCTGCTTCTTTTGATAATTCTTGCATATATTCATCTGCTTTAAGCTCCCTACCAACAGGAAGGCCCTGACCATGGCCATAGTCTATACTCTCAACTTTGGTAGCTTGACTTAAAGCTGTTTTGCTTGGCTCTGCTGGTTCTGTGTGCGAAATAACAAGGTACAAGAATGAGCTTGGTCAACTAAATCAGCCGACACAATATTTCTAATTACCAGCACAGCTGTTTGATCCGATGCAAATGGTCTCTTTTATTTTTAAAGCAATTTCAAGCAGTGACAACACAATTTTGACAATTGATATAAGTAGGGTCTTGCAAGAGCTATTACCTCTGCAAAAATCAGAAAAATCTATTGCGGAAATCTTGCCATATAGGCCTGCATAGGTCTGCTTTGTATGTTATAGCACCCTCTTATATGTCCATTCCTCATAGAGAGATAAGTTCAACTAGATTTTTAAGAAAAATCATTTGTCCACAATGAAATTTTGGAAAATTTACACAGGATGAAGAAAGTGTTAAAAATAACCCAAATTAGTTGTCAAAAGTGTGTCGCCATTGATAGCTTTTGTTTTATTCTGGTTTTCTCATAATAAATGAGACTTTGAAACAGCTGCGCCAGCTCTTCATTGAGCTTTGTTAATGTAACAAATTAAAAGTTCCACATTCCTATCAAAGGAATACTTTAACAGAATTTAACTTATAATGTCACAAATTACGGCTGGCGGACCTTTTTGACTCAGTGAAGATTGTGAGGACTGAATATAACACAAATAAATTTTAGATTTAAGTTGATGATGTCTATACTCTTTCATAATTCCTTTTCTCTGTGTCAAAACTACGCCTGCATTCCCGCCAGACAGAACCATGACAACGGACAAGGAAAATACACCGATTTGCATTACACACAGCAACTCTACACACATGTATGTAGACGCCTATTTCAGAAAAGGAATTGTGATGGCAAGTATAGATAAAGATTTAGTACGTCAGCCCGGACCAGTTTTGGGTACCAAGGGGTAGGTGGAAGAGTAGAAAAATTTCATTGCTACCACATGTTAGGTACATATGTGGGGATCATCGCCTGGGTGGATGTAGAAATCAGAAGTGGTGCAATTTTTTTTTATGGGCCAAAAAAGGTCAAAATTGACCCAAATTAGGTAAAAATCATAGAATGGTGATTCCAACTTCATAATAATGTAATAGTATTTAATTTTCCCCACTATATAGCTGTAGATTCAAGAAGAATTTGAATGTTGGAATCTGGGGTTATTTTAGACCCCAGAAAGGACCAAAAGGGTCAAAATTGACCCAAATAAGGTAAAAATCATAGAATGGTGATTCCAACTTCATAATAATGTAATAGTATTTAATTTTCCCCACTATATAGCTGTAGATTCAAGAAGAATTTGAATGTTGGAATCTGGGGTTATTTTTTACCCCAGAAAGGACCAAAAGGGTCAAAATTGACCCAAATAAGGTACAAATCATAGAATGGCGATTCCAACTTCATATTAATGTAATAGTATTTAATTTTCCCCACTCTATAGCTGTAGATTCAAGAAGAATTTTAATGTTGGAATCCGGGGTTATTTTTTACCCCAGAAAGGACCAAAAGGGGTCAAAATTGACCCAAATAAGGTAAAAATCATAGAATGGCGATTCCAACTTCATATTAATGTAATAGTATTTAATTTTCCCCACTATATAGCTGTAGATTCAAGAAGAATTTGAATGTTGGAATCTGGGGTTATTTTTGACCCCAGAAAGGGCCCAAAAGGAGTCAAAATTGAACCAAATGAGGTAAAAATCATACAATGGTGATGTATTTATTCCATCTTAAACTAGTATTTCATTTCCTCCACTCTATAGCAGAAGATTCCAGGAGAAATGGAATGTTGGAATCTATGGTCAAATTTGACTCCAGAAAGGGTGAAAAAGGGCTTAAAATTGACCCAAATAAGGTAAAAATCATAGAATGGTGATGTACTTATTCCAACTTTATATTTAAATGCAGTAGTATTTCATTTTCTCCACTCTATAGCAGTAGATTCAAGAAGAATTTGAATGTTGGAATCTATCTGGGGTCAAAATTGACCCAGAAAAGGTCAAAATTGACCCAAAATATGAGTCTTTAAAAGTTAAAAATGGCAAGGTAATCATTCCACTTATATGCATTTTAAGAATTCTAAAATGAAACCTCATTTCTATTAATATATTGGTAGTAGATAATAAACTAAATTTTGACATTTTGGGTCAAGATACACCCCAATTTAATAGTTTCATCTGGATTGAATCGCCTGACTCCAATACCCATCTGTTAAATAATTATCTTGCCCGTATCATTTCAACCAGTTTTGATATGAGGGCTAAAAAACGTGATTTATGAAGCCTCCTGGAATACTGTATAAATAATAAATTCTATCTAAGTTATATCTAATAATATGTAAATTCAATATTTTAAGTCCTACAATTTCACAGAGTAAATGAGACAAATAGTACCTTTCCACAGACACCAATATTATATTCTGATCACTTCCTGTAAAATCTGTTGATCCCGGGGACGAGGCTATTTAAGGCCAAGTAAAAAAAATAAAACAGTTGATCAGCCAGACTTTTGAAAAAGTTGTTGAGGGAGGCCTTTATTATTTTATTATTTTTTTCAAAGATGGCCGCCATGTCTAAGATGGCCACCATGATATATTTGAAGATTGCGTTTGCGTTGTGGAAATAGTAGTATGTAAGAAGGTTGAAGAAATTGCTCAACAAAATGAAGGACACTCTTTAAAATAGGTATGAGATTTCAATAGTGCTCCGATATTTTTTGTTAACTTCATTTTCCCCCTTTTAGCCTTCTTTTTGGTGGTGTTGTTGCTTTAAAAAAAAAAAAGAAATAACAAAATTGGTGCGGCGTCCAAAATCGAAGCGGGCGTGGACGATCAACTGGTTTGTTTTTTTTTACTTGGCCTTAGAGAGCGGATCTTTAATCAATTTGACTCCAAAATTGACCCTAAAAAGGGCCAAAAAGAGATCAACCACATAGATTTGCATCAATTGACGAAACGATTGCCATGTTGGCAAAGGTGGACAATATCATTATTTGACTTTTGTCGAAATCCGTGGCGTCTTTGCAAAACGTCTTTATCATGTATTGCTGCTCCCACTTCAAAGTAAAGCTATTATCTCTGCTGCATAGCATAATCAGAGTAGGTTAGTGATCTGCTACCTCTACTTGGACATGGAAGACTCCACTCTGATATAATCTGGTCCTTGACTTGAAAGCAATGCCCACCGAACTGTGCTCTATTCTGTGCCACAATTGTGGTAATAGGAGGTATTTCACCATAGATCCGATATTCGGTAGGATGTTTTTTCCAGGAAATATTTTCAACTGGCATGAGTTGCCTGGTATAAGTGCCACTTAAAAAGTCATGCAGCCCCTCCCCCCTTCATTGTTAATGTTTCTGCACCATACAGTAAGATGTTTTTCACACATGCCTGTAGAAGGCAATCTTAGTTGCTCTGGAGAAAACAGACATTCATATTTACCTCTGCGTTTAAAGCGTGGGTTCGGGTGATGCTTTCCCGCATTCATAGAATTACAGGAATCATAACACAAGGACAACAATCTAACAGTCAGAGTTACATAGGTTGGGTTCGCAGCTGTTACATTAAGGCTGGCAATTCGACGATGGATCTTAACTACATACATGATGCTTCTAATAGCAACAGCATCAAGGTAATGTTAGAACCAAGGTAAACTAGACATTTTCAAACCCCAAGAGTTACCGCAGTCATCCCAGAGAATCTAACATTAATAGTCAATTAGGCGCTGGCGGATTCAAGCAAACGTTGTAGTACGTCAGCCCGGACCAGTTTTAGGCACCAAGAGGTAGGTGGAAGAGTAGAAAAATTTCATTGCTATCACATGTTAGGTACATATGTCGGGATCATCGCCTGGGTGGATGTAGAAATCAGAAGTGGTGCAATTTTTTTTAGGCCAAAAAATGTCCAAATTGACCCAAATTAGGTAAAAATCATAGAATGGTGATTCCAACTTCATATTAATGTAATAGTATTTAATTTTCTCCACTATATAGCTGTAGATTCAAGACAAATTGAATGTTGGAATCTGGGTGTTTTACCCCAGAAAGGGCCCAAAAGGGGTCAAAATTGACCCAAATGAGGTAAAATATGTACTTATTCCAAATTTATATTAGTAGTAGTAGTATTTCATTTTCTCCACTCTTTAGCAGTTGATTCAAGAAGAAATTTGAATGTTGGAATCTATCTGAGGTCAAAATTGACCCAGAAAAGGCAAAAAGGTCAAAATTGACCTAAAATATGAGTCGGTAAGTTAAAAATGGCAAGGTAATCATTCCACTTATAAGCATTTTAAGACTTCTAAAATGAAACCTCATTTCTATTAATATATTAGTAGTAGATAATAAACTAAATTTTGACATTTTGGGTCAAGATACACCCCAATTTAATAGTTTCATCTTGATTGAATCGCCTGACTCCAATACCCATCTGTTAAATATCTTGCCCGTATCATTTCAACCAGTTTTGATATGAGGGCTAAAAACGTGATTTATGAAGCCTCCTAGAATACTGTATAAATAATAAATTCTATCTAAGTTATATCTAATAATATCTAAGTTCAATATTTTAAGTCCTACGATTTCACAGAGTAAATGAGACAAATAGTACCTTTCCACAGACACCAATATTATATTCTGATCACTTCCTGTAAAATCTGTTGATCTCGGGGACGATGCTATTTAAGGCCATGTAAAAAAATAAAACAGTTGATCGGCCAGACTTTTGAAAAAAGTTGTGAGGGGAGGGAGGCCTTTATTATTTGTTATTTTATTATTTTTTTCAAAGATGGCTGTCATGTCTAAGATGGCCACCATGATATATTTGAAAATTGTGTTTGCGTTGTGGAAATAGTAGTATGTAAAGAAGGTTGAAGAAATTGCTCAACAAAATGAAGGATAGTCTTTAAAATAAGTATGAGAGTTCAATAGTGCTCCGATATTTTTTGTTAACTTCATTTTCCCCCCTGTTTGTAGCCTTCTTTTTGGTGGTGTTATTGCTTTGTTTTAAACTAGAAATAACAAAATCGATGCAGCGTCCAAAATCGGAGCGGGGCGGAAGACATTCACTTGTTTTGTTTTTTTTTACTTGGCCGTAGAGAGTGATCTTTAAATCAAATTCAATTTGACTCCATAATTGAACCCTAGAAAGGGCCAAAAAGAGGTCACAATAGACCCAAAGAAGTGTGAATTAAAGTTTCAAATTGGGGGGCAATTATACTCTGGAAGTTAACTCTTTTGAGAACACTGGAATAGACAAATGTTTTCATTTTTGTGTCCGCTGGCAACCACATAGATTTGCATCAATTGACGAAACATTGGCATGTTGGCAAAGGTTTGGACAATATCATCATCATAGTTGACTTTTGGGTCGAAATCCGTGGCTTTACATCTTTGCCAAAACGTCTTTACTCCGGTATTGCTGCTGCTCCCACTTCAAAGCTGGTATCTCTGCTTCATAGCCTATCAGAGTAGGTAGTGAATCTGCTACACTCCCTCTAACTTGGACACGGAAGACTCCAAAGAATTAAGGTCTGATATAATTTGTTCCTAGACTTGAAAGCAATGCCCCCCGAACTGTGCTCTATTCAGTGCCACAATTGTGGTATAGTAAGGTATTTCAACCATAGATCCGATATTCGTTAGGATGTTTTTTGTCCATGGCGATATTTTTCAACTGGCGAAGGGCCACTTAAAAAGTCCTGGGCATCTCCCCTTCATTGTCAATGTTTCTGCACCATACAGTAAGAGGTTTTCCAACACAGGCCTGTGAAGAAGGCAATTTAGTTGCTCTTGAGACACCAGACTTTCATATTATACTAATCCATAATAGTAAAACAGTTTTTGTGATCATTTCAGTGCCAAGAAATACAAAATCTCAGATTTAACAACTTTTGTATGCTTCATTCTGACAGACCACTTTTTCCTCTCCTCTGGGTTGTTTTTACCTAGTTTTCAGGAAAAAAGACTGAAATTGTGACATATTTAGTTAATTTTGACCATTTGGGTTCGGACCATTTGATATCCCTTTTCAAAGTTTTTCATTGCGATGTCAGTAAAAGGAACACTAATAGGAGAGGGACAATTTTTTTCAGAAAAGGGGACTTCGCCAAAAATTAGCAAGGGGCAAATTTTGGTCCCCTCAAAATTACAAAGGGAGCAAATCTGTGCAAAAGTGGACTTTTACCTACATATTTTTCGCTCGCAAAATCGATTTTTGGCCTTTTAGGGTTATGGGACTTTTTGGAATGGAGCGTCAGCCCCCAGCCCCCCACCCGCCCTTCTCTGGTTAAACAAGCTTGATATTGTGCATTATTACAATTTTTAACAACAGAGCAAGACGCAGATATGTAAACCACATAGCCTTAATTGGTTAATATCTTATTGACCAAATTAGTGTAATTTGACCATTATTATCCCAAGGTTGTCCATTTTGGATGTCACTACTGATAAAGTGAATAAGGTTTTAAATTGGCAATTGATTATTGAACATTCCTGCCTTAATATTGAAACATATTCATACCAAATACAACTTTCCCTTGTTTTTCCCATTTTAAGTCATTTTTTTTAACCTTTGGCCATTTCTGGGTTTACATTCAAATTCTTCATCTACAGCTATGGGGCAAATAAACTATATACATTACATTTTACAATTAGATGGAATAAATACCTCACCAATTTGATTTTTACCTTTGACGATGTCAATTTGTACCCCTTTTTGGCCCCAGATTCCAACATTCAAATGCTTCTTGATCTACAGCTATATAGTGGGAATTAAATAGTACATTCATATGAGTTCAAATAAATATCACCATTCTATGATTTTAACCTAATTTGGGGTCAATTTTGACCCCTTTTTACCCTTGTTGGGGTCAAAAATAACCCCGATTCCAACATTAAAATTCTTCAATAATCTACATCTATATTCTATAGTGGGGGGGCAAATGAACTGTGTAATTTCAAATTAAGATGAATATACAACATACCATTTTATGATTTTTACCTCTTTGGGTCAATTTTGGACCCCTTTTGGGCCCTTTCTTGGGTCAAAAATAAACCCCCGGATTCCAACATATCAAATTCTTCTTCTTGAATCTCAGCCATATAGTGGGGAAATTAAAAACTATTACATTAATATGACGTTGGAATCACCATTCTAATGACTTTTACCTTATTTGGGTCATTTGACCCCTTTTTTAGTTCCTTTTCTGGGGTCCACATAACCCCAGCTTCCATCCAACATTCAATTTTGCTGAATCTATAGCTATTAGTGGGGGAATTTATTAGTAATACATTTCATATGAGTCGATAAATAAATCACCATATGATTTTTATTTTTACCTAATTTGGGTCAATTGTTGACCTTTTTTGGCCCATAAAAATAATTGCACAACTTCTGATTTCTACTCCACCTGGTGAGATCCACACATATGTGCCCTAACACCTGTACCATTGGCAATTTTTCTACTTACTCCGAACCACCTACCCTACTCGAAAACTAGAGCCCTTTTCAAAGTGGCTGATGTCTATTAGGTAACAGTGCTATTGATCACATTAATCACAACACAAATCCTATGGCACATCATAATCGAACAGGTGCAGAGCGCAAGGCTTGAACCAAGTAACCAATGGGTACTAACGTGCACTACATAATTGTATTTGTGTTAAAATTAACAATTTTTAAGACAACTAGATTACACTTTTATGGTATAAATGGTGCACACCCGCATACAGATGCCCATCTCTCATCCGTCTTTGCCCAGACTCCATCATAGATAACGTTGCTCTGGGGGGGTTCGCCACTCCGCCCACATAAAGGCAACAGCCAAAGGTTCCCCTTGGGGTTTTACATTCCTACATATGCCGGTACCCCCTTTAATAATCCTGGGTGGAGAGAGGCAAGCGAGGTAAGTGCCTTGCCCAAGAGCCCAGCACATTGGCAACACTGTGGCTTGAACCCACAACCGTATGCTTATTAGGCGAGCGCTGATCCAACTGTGGCCACACATGCTCCTTTATAGTGACAGCTGTCTTTAAGAATAAAGTGCAATAAAAAATAAGCTCATTCCGTTAATTCACACCCAAAGTGTTCAGGAATACTCTTTACACTCATCATAACTTCTCAAATGGTATAATGTAAACCATTTCAGTGAAGATGGATTTTGGTGACTTATGTCACATAAAGTTATTGAAAAATAGACCCCCTGGTTAATCTGGATAAGCCAACATGACTAAAACAATTTCCGTGCTGTAGTTGTTCTTAAAGGCCGACTCAGAGATTTCCTGATGAGCGGCGCCCTCGTAAATTCAAAAAAATCGTGTTTTTTGCATGGTACATAAAGCTTGTCCATATCTAATCACTCTGTTTTTTTGGAAAAAATTGCTAAGCTTAAATCGCATTCCTTCATAAGAAAATCACAATTTTGTTCAAAATTTCCGGATCCGAAATTTTTATTATACACAGTACCTATGAGGACGTAATACTCTACTACCATAAATGTTTTACTGCATCAAACGAAAAATCCTAATCATCTCAAATTTCGGATTGTGCATTTTCGGGTTACTATCTTTAGTTCTAGTTGCCTATTTTTCATTATTACACAACAAAATAATATTTCGAAATCTCTGAGTCAACTTTAATTTCATATGTTTTGTTTTTTTTTTTAAATCACATTTCACGCACCTTCTTGTAACATTCCTCAGAGCTTTCCAAGTTTCTGCCAGATGCTGCTTTGGATTGTCAACATTTCTGGGACATATGGGCCAATGAAGTAGGTACATATCTACAAAAGAGTGAGATGTTTGTTCAATATGAATGTAAGTTCAAATTGGATAATTGAATTTGGTCAGTCAGTATAAATAGTAAGGGAAGGATGGGACTCACATCAAAGTGTTGACCCCCGTGGTGGTACTTAACACAATGGACCATACATGGACATGTCGCCAACTTTTCCGCCTTCTGATATATGATTAACCTTGTTTATATGATGCCAAATTGTAACGACAATGGGTTGGGTTTTCAAAAAAATTTCTCAACTGAATTTGTTGGAAAATTAGTCAAATGTGCCTAAATCAGCAGCCAAATTGTCTCAAAATTGTTGGAAAATTGTCAAAATCCTCATTTGAATTCAAATGATGAATTTTGTCTAAAAAGGTCATCTTTTGAGGGAAAAAATTTGTTGTGAAATTTGGCCAAAATCTACAATTAATATAGTCATTTCAAAAACCATTGACATTTAGCCTCCAAATATTTAAAAAGGCCAACTATCAGTGATTTGCTAAATCAGACAAAAATCGAAAAAAATCATCAAAAATCGGATTTTGTGTTGTCCTGTAACAATATAAGGTATCCTAACCTCCCTAAAATTATAGGAGGCCAGAAAGCAACCTAATAAGGACAAAATCTGATATATAAGTCATTAGTGCCGAACGGACACTTACTACAACACGTAAGTGATGGAGATTCGTCTTTGAACACTTCCATTTTCTTCCTTTTCTGTCAATTCTTCAGTTGGAAAAAGTAACGTATGAGAATTCTACAGGCTTTTCCTTCACTTTCAGCTATCCTGCCAATGTTAAATATTTTTGACTCTTTTGGATAAATCACTGATAGTGCCTTTAACCTCTAGCCCTCTTCAGCCCACCAACCTTCTTACATGTGGTTTATTGGCTAAAAATATTGTGTGGTCCTTAAAAGATCCACTGCGGCCAATCAGCAGGTAGTAGGGTTCCTTATTTCATCATTGTGTGAATGCAAGAAGTTCGTAAGTACACTAGCTGCTATTTGTCAGGATTTCATCAAACACGATTATGGCTGACGTCTTTGGTCAGTGGTTCTTGAAATTGCTCTTCAGGTACCAGGTGAATGCAGCCACCTGAAGACCATTTTAAGAGCCACTGACTAAAGCCTGACTCCGAGATTTTCCGAGAGGGGCGCCCTCATTTCAACAATCAGGATTTTTTGCATACACATAATTCTTTCCCTATACTAATCACTGTGTGAAATAGCTCATTTCAACGCAGCCTTCAATATAGAAAATCCCACTTTGTTTATAAAATTCTGGATCCGGAATTTTTGTTTTCCACCTTATGTAAAAACAAAAAAAAAATAGAAATAAAAAAATAAAAAAAAAAAAAAAAAATCAATTTAAAAGTATCCTATGTCACTGTTATCCTTACATAAATGTTTAATGTATGAAACGAAATATCCAATTCGTGACTATCTTTATTTCCAGTTGATATTTTCAATTATTATAAACACCACAATGTATACTTCCAAATCTCGGAGTCAGCCTTTAAGGAAAAATAGAGTTAACCTAATACATGGTAGCACCGGGGGGTAGCACACTAAATATCACATGGCAGCTTTGCACTTACGATCTTCTTGCCTCACATAACAAATTGCTTACCAATGTATTCCAATGTCCAACTCCTTGAGTGATCTCCTGAGTGATGTCTTGATCCCTCTGATCATATTGCTTGGCCGGCTTTACTCACAATACACTCCTGCTGGACACCGCTGCTTTGATTGCACTTGCTAACGTATGTGTTCCGATTTGTACATTCTTGCTGTATCTATGTGTCGTATAGCGCATTCCTTGAGGGGCACACCATGGCACATTGCTGGGTAGCCATTTGTTGAATAGGTTCATGAGTAAATGATCAATAGGTGGAAAATTAAAAAAAATTGAAGTAGAAAATTATTGTATAAGAATATACTCAGACAATAAGCAAAACAGCCCTAAACTAAAAATTGACCATTCACTCATTTAGCAGAACAAGTCCTCGAAGGTGGATACTCATTAAAATAAAAAAACTAGGATATAAGCTGTGGTCAAAGACCACGCGACAACAGCCGGATAGCTTCAAAACCCAAGCCTAAAACTAACCCCAGATTCGAAACCTAACCCCAGCTTCGAAACCTTTCCCCAGCTTCGAAATCTAGCTAGCTTCGAAACCCAACATATTCTAGATCTGAGGACAGATCTGAGCACAGTCGAGGGTAGTGACCTTTGCCCCTAAACGACATTCGATCTCGAAAATATTTTAAACATATTTGGATATCATAGGACATTCAAATTTCTGCCTCCCTCTGTTTGTAGCATTTTTGAAAATTTGACCTTGACCTCGTAATGACTTTGTTCTCACAGGATTCGGATGTCATAAGGATCATTTCAGTAATTTCAGCTCAAGCGGGAGGAGGATTTTGGAAAATTTGAACCTTCGAACCTCCAAATGACCTTTGATCTCAAAATATTTCAAAATGTTAGGATGTCATAAGGTCATTTTCAGTTTTAAAGTCAGCTCAATTGGAGCATTTTGACAATTTGATCTTTGACTCTAGTGGCCTTTGATCTCAAAAAATATTTCAAATTATGTTTAGAATGATCATAAAGATCATTTCAGTTAAATTGCAGCTCAATCGGAGGCATTTTGGAAAAGTTGACATTCGACCTCCTAATGACCTTTGATCTCGCAAAAATTATTTTCAACATGTTTAGGATTGTCATTAAGGATAATTTCAGTTTTAAATTTCAGATCAATCGGAGGGGGATTTTGAAAAAAAATTACCTTTTGACCTTCTTAATGACCTTTGATCTTTTTGAAAATATTTCAACATGTTTAGGATGTCATAAGGATCCTTTCAGTTAAATTTCACCTCAATCGGAGCATTTTGCAGTTTGACCTGTGACCCTTGAATGACCTCCATTGACTTGTATGAATTTTATAAACATGCACCACTACAAGTAGCACCAATCTACCAATCAGAAGACCGATGTCCGTATTGTTTTCTTCGAATCTTTCTCATTTTCCTTTCAATTCTAAGTAAAAAAATTGCTTTTTTATGATGAAGAGCATTTTGAGCACTCTAATTCGCAGATGTAGTTTCCCAGAAAAAATTACCCAACTAACTGTGCAAAAATATCAACATTTGAAAAATTGGGGGTGCTCTTCAAAAAAGGTGATGTTTGCTTTTAATTCTAATACCTCTGCTGCCCATTATGAAAAATGAACATTAGATGCTCAGTTTACTGCCATGATTCTGCAATGGGTCGCAAATACATTTCGGATTAATCAAGATTTATCGATGATAGAATAGAAATAATTAGGGCAGTA